>JASDQU010290040.1:82-14474 GCA_032191745.1 Picea mariana | reverse complement strand
GTGAGTATCTTATTGCATGATTGGTATTGTATTCATATCAATTGTTCAAAAGAGATTCATATCCATAGTTGTAGGACTGAGAATGACAAGAATTCTACTACTTCATAGACTGCACAATTCGCTTCTCAAGTGCTCAAGGTCAAAGCACTTACAACCCAACTCACAAGCCCAAAGAAAGTCACTCTAATGCCATGTTAGATTACTAGATTGGCCACATTAGATGATGCCATTAGAATAACACACAAGACAATCATACAAGCAACACCAGATATGGGTGGCTTGAAGCCACTGTTGTAAATGAGACTCAACCCAAGCTTGTCGATGTGACAAGTGAGGGGTTGAATGAGGCATGTATTTATATTGGAGCAATGAATGGTTCGCATGTATGATGATTAGGTGGACCTAGTATTCATATCACTCATCCATGGTATCACATTGACCCATTAACCCCTAGTCTAGTGGACCCAGTGGGTACCATAGCAGTCACATACTCTTAGACTACAGAGTCCGGACCCAAAGGCCTAGGAAAGTGGCTCTAATATTACATACGATCCAACCTTGTATTTTAATTGATCCATATTCAAAAAGAAATATTTAAATATTTGATAAAATTGTTAACTCAATGATGGTGAATGAATTATCAATAAATATAAGTACATCATGGGGCATATAAAGATCTTCAACCTCATGGGAAGAAGTTACCAGCCGAAGATACTGGTGGAAGAATATGTTCATATATCAGCAACAACCACTCTTAAAGGCAAGCATCCTCAAAGGAGGATATGTAATGAATTCGTGCATAGGCTAGATGACAGGATAGAATAGAGTAGTATAGGTGTATTTAATATTAAATTGTATAGGTAGGCGTGCCTGCATGTGCCACATGACATGTAAATTACAATGCATACTCTGAACTTGTCTCTTACAAAGCAATACACATGTAATGGACCTCTCTCTACTTTAGAGCTCTCCACTTCTCATGTATTTTCATAGCCGAGTAATCTAAGTTCCTAGTAATTGTAATTGTCACAATTAAGCAAGTTCTCCATCTAACCTTTCTGCAGTTAGAATATTTGTTCCAGTTCTCACCTTGCTCCATATCAGCTCATATCAGGCATCTCCAAGGAAATGTCATTAAAGCTGACTCACTCACTGGCCCATTTTCAACTGAACGGTCAAAAAGGGATAAAACTGTCGCAGAGGAACATAATGTCAATAATGAAAGTGGGATGATGAAACCAGATATTTGGATAAAGAAATTGCATCGAGGGTTCAAGGTGTTTTGATAAGCCACAGATTTGTCAACAGATTGGCATCTGGCAACAGATGATGTGGCATACCAATGGACTAATCTCTTCAATGGACTCCCAAGTGTGTTACACAGCTGGTAGTCTACTAACTTATCACAGGATGTTGGGAGGATTGTACTGATAAGTAGTCTTCTCAAGGGGTATTTCTATTTCCACTTTTGCAAGATTTTAAACCATGGCTCTTATATTATATGTCCAGGTGCTAGATAACAATCTTCTGATTTTGGACAATGTCTTAATACATAACTGCATATTACCATATGGAGCTCAATTTTCCTGTGGCTTAGTACCTCATGCACTGTTCACATTGTAAGTTACTTTCCAACTCGTAGTAGTAAAGATATTTCCCCATAAGTGCCAGAAAATAGCTTCTTCATTATTACAATTTTGAACATTGATAGGAAAAATAATTTTATCGTTTAAATCTCAATTTATAATAAATCACGATGTGAACACCATATCAGCCAATGAAGATGTAACTAATGTATAAGTACTCTCTAGGCAAGGTTTGAACCAGAAAAAGAAGTAACTTGTCTTTTAATAATGGGCATATCAGTTTCCCTTCTACAAAAGAAAATACAAGAACAAGAGATAATAACACCATTGATCAATGGTTTAGCTTCATTGCTACTTTAACTTCCAACAAAGAAAATTCAGTTTGAAAATGGAYATGTTATAGAAGAAATTCATACCTCATCATCTGSAATGGGTACCATGCCAGCCATTTGAGGCCAACAATTCCCTCCAGACCCTAAAACACCATACTCTCCTCTGCTTATGACTGCCTATATAGCTCAACACTGGGAACATATTAAATTCTTCGAATATTTAAATAATGAATATTATTTTCTCATATAAATACTGTCTATTGCCTAACACCTTATCAATCAACTAGTTTGATGAACAATGTAATATATATAAGAAGACATGTTGTAAAGACTAAAGAGAATCCAAATGGGACTGTTAAAAAAATTATAAATAGAAGCTCAAGACCCATAGAGAATTAAAACAACCCTCAGAGAAAACATACAAGGGATAGAATATTATAAAATAGAAACACTCTTAATGAAGATGAGCATTTTCTGTTGAGATGCATAACTGTTAAACAATATCTGATGACCAGATCTAAAAGACACTCTTCAGTTTTTAAATAACAGCAAATTTTATGATATGCATAATGAATTACATTTTGTATTCTTACATGTTATATAGAAAAAGCTACGTTTGCAGGATAACAACAATATTGTTGTCTAGAATCTAGATGAAACATAAGATGATTTCACAGGCCTACCTTGGCATAAGGATCCAACAAAATGCATGAGGGATCATAACGCTGGCCTTCTTCGGGACAATATTGTCCATCAACTTTATAACCGTACAATAAATCTTCAAATGTTCCAGGAAGGAATGCATGCCATACATCTCCTGTCTTGTTCAATAGTGGATCAAGAGGAATCTTTTTGGTTACCACACCCTGCCAGAACAGTTCAGCATGACAATTATGACCAAATCTTCTGAAAAAGGATTCTTCAAGAGTTTAAAAAATGTAAATACTGAAGCCCAATTTATCTTTGTACTGTGTACAAAATCATTTAATATTTAAGGGAAAGGCAGAAGAATAGATAAAATTACTGTGTACATCCACCTTTATCTGCTTATTTCTTTCTACAAGAGAAGAAAAAATAAATGACAGTAGTCATAATAGCTATCATCCATCCATAACAACTTACTCGTAAATGCTCTACAGGAAAGCAGAACAACAATAAAAACAGTAGAAATGCAAGTGTGTAATCTAAGCAGATCCTAAATGTTGTGGCCCTAGTTTTGATGCAGGAAATGAAAGAAGAACAAATAACTATTGCAAAGAGAAAATAATTAATGAACATTGTTATCGCACAAGTTGTAGGTTGGGCAAAGCCCGACCCAAACCACAAGATGGCGACAACTAAGAGAGCACCTATCCACAGATAGGTGTTCCCATCACTTTAGAGGTGAAGTGGTCACCGCAAGGGGGGAATCCCGGGTGACCCTAGGGGGTAATGAAACGGAAAGTGGAATGACGGAAGTGTTGCCCCTATAGGTCAAGACACTAAATGTGGAAGGGCTTGATGAAAGGTCTTGGTGGTAGTCAAAGATTGCCATGAGGTAAGAGTACCTGTAAAGAGTGATGTACCTGCCCAAGACACAAGAACAAGCCAAGTATATGTGTATGATGTTAGGTGGACAAGCAAGTTAAGCTTGCTGTCCCTAATTGCAACAGTAAACAATAATGTATATTAGCAACAAAATGATAATGACAGCTGCAAATAAAGTTGCTCAAAGCTTAGTGAAAGGTACAAGAGACAAACTAGCAAATGACTAGTTCAGCCCAAGAAGATAGCATAAAACTTTAGCAACAATGTAAGGTTGTTGTAAGCAAGTTCTGCAGAAGTAATTATCAGCCTTGTTGCCATCCTAATACACACCTACAAGCGTGATGAAGTCTCCAACACACTTGGTGTGTCCTTGGAGGCACAAACCTAAGTCTAGACCCACTGTCACCTCAACCTAGACTCCTTCCATCTAGGCTCACTCCTAGGGAAGCCAAGGGGGGTAGACTCTATTAAACTATGTGAAGTTTTTATTAAAGTTCTAGGAGTTAATTGATTTACTGATTAGGGAGACCCAACCCAATGACAAGCAATCGTGCAAATGCAATATTTCAATGACAAGCTAACCTTTTATTTAACAAAACAAAAATTAGACCAGTGCCTAAAGATTATCCAATTTCAATTATTCCAATATACACAAAAGAAATATATATATACAAAGCAAGATACTTCTACAAAAATGAAACAAATCTATGACATATCTATACAATGAATTGAAAAACAACTTTATACTTTAAAGAATTATGTTCAAATGAATAATGAGTATTGGAAATGAAACTGAAAATAGTTATTCACATGAAATGAAATTGCTTGAAAAGTAAACTACTTGAAAAGTAAATTGCTTAAAAATAAAGGAATGGCAAAACTTGAAATGTAGAAAATGTGAGTTGAAAGTGTTTCAATGTGTGTAGGTTACTTTTAATAGATTTTTAGGTCTCTTTGAATTAGGGGCAATTAGATGTGAAAGTTGCAAGCCTAAACTATGTTACTACCCCAAATCCTTATCCCTTCAACCAAGAGGAAGCGTTGGGTGCTCAACAAGGGAACAACAAGGTTCCCCTCTAGCTCTGCAAGTCAAATCCAAGATGCTTGGGCGCTCAACAAGGAGTACACTTAGTGTCGTGAAACAGCAGAAATTCTTTGGTCATTTAGCATCAGTTGGCAGCCATGTCAGTTGAAGGCTTGAGGGTGGAGGATAGGCTAGCAAGAGTTGGAAAATGGTCTCCATGGAAGGCTAGGATAGTTCTTACCTTGGAGGAGGGTGAGCTATGGGACATTGTGGAAAATCCTGTGGTCCCTCCTACATATGCAGTGCTCTTGGCAGAGTTTAGGAAGAGAAACATCAAGGCCAAGAGGACTATTGTAAATGCAGTCAAAGACCATATAATTCCTCATGTGTCTAATAAGGACTTTGCATTTCAGATTTGGCAGTCCTTGTGTAGTATTTACTAGAGCCCAAATGAAAACAAGAAGATGGTGCTCCAAGAGAAATTGAGAGGCACTAAGATGACTAAGACTAAGTCGGTTGCTTCATTCCTCACGAGGTTTTCACAAATACATGATGAGTTGGCAGCTGTGGGGGAGGTAGTGGATCCAATAGAGTTGGTGAGAACAGCCTTAAATGGCTTCTCCAAACCATGGGAGTCCTTTATACGAGGCATTGTAGCCAGAGAGCATATTCCTAGTTGGGAGGGACTATGGGATGACTTTGTACAGGAGGAGCTCAAGATTGGCTCAGGATCTTCTAGTCAGCAACGCGGTGGGGATGATGGTGAGGATCTTGCTCTTTCTGCAAAGGGCAAGAAGAAGACCAAGAAGGGTCCCAAGGGTGGGGCATGTTATTGCAAAAACTTGCACTTGTAGAGCCAAAGTCTCAATGCTCAAATGCAAATCTTGCGAAACCGAGAGAGAAAGGCCACTGTCACCTCACCAATCCCTCTTACTCTCAACCTACAACAATTGTGACCTACAACTAGCAGGCTTGAAGCGAAAGAGAGATTGATGAGGTGACAGTGGCCTTTCTCTCTCGGTTTCACAAGATTTGCACTTGAGCATTGGAACTTTTGCTCTACAAGGTCTAACCATGAGATGTTGAGGTTCTCATGCACTCTACAGCGAGTACATCTCCGCGAGTAGGAGGCAGATGTTATCCCCCATTTCTAGGGATAACTAAGGAGATGTTGTCTTAAGACCCTCAGGTTGCAGACGTGGAGTGTCGAGGTATGGATAGACTTTTAAGTTGGTGAGATGTCAATCTTGTTTAAGTTGGATTCTTTTGTGGATTCCTTGAGGTTGCCAAACCCTCTAGGGCGTCTTGGTTCTCTTAGTGTTCTTGGAGCTGTTACAACTTTTAATCTACAGTCATTATGGCTGTAGAAACCCTAATACAAATCTCTTAATAACTCACATTTCAACCGTTAGAATTTGTTAAAAGTCTGCCACAATATTCTACTAATCTCAACACATCTTTTGGGTGGACTCTTTGTAAGTTCTAGTAGTTGAACTTGTTTCTGTAACAATTTGTTTGCTACAGCCATAAGGCTAATAATTATCACTGCAGTACTTATTTATGACAACCTTACATTTATGCTAAAGTCTTGCTCTTTCATTCTTGAGTTAAACTAGTATTTGCTAGCTTGTCTTTTGCCTATTTAACTAGACTTTTAACACTTTATTTGCAGCTCTCACTATCTTTTTGTTGTTGATATACATCATTGTTTATTGCTGCAAATAGGGACAAAAAGCTTAACTTGCTTGTCCACCTAAAATATTACATGCATACTTGGCTTGTTCTTGTGTCTCATGCAGGTACAAACACCCTTTGCAGGTACTCATACCTCTTGGCAACCATTGGCTACCACCAAGACTCTTTCCCAAGCCTTTCCGCACTTAGTATCTTGACCTACAGGGGCTACACTTCCATCCTTCCACTTTCCGTCTCATTTGCCCCTAGGGTCACCAGGGATTCCCCTTTTTGTTGGATTTCTCCATCACTAAAGCGAGGGGAGGGTTTATCTAAGGTGACAGTGGGTAGACTTTCTCGTAATTGTCTCACAATTGTGGATTGGGTCGGGCTTTGCCCAACCTACAATCCGTGCGATAACAAGTGCCACACGCACCAACTCAAAATCCCCAGTCTTCTCACCTACTACTGCCAGCTCATCCCTGATCTGTGTAAGCCAAGTAAGGTAGTGAACCACACCTTCCCCCTTTGCCATCTTAGTACTTCTCAATCTCTCCCGAAGCACCATCACCCTATTTTCATTTTTACTCAGATAAAGGTCATTCAAGGCAGCCCACATCTCCTTAGCGGAATTTTTCCCTATGAGGTGAGGGACTATGTGATCCTTTACCCCATCGAAGAGTATGCTCTTAGCCTTGGCCTCACCGTTCTTCCATGCTACCAACAATGTTGCATCTATACGAGTTGTTGCCTTATCATCAACATGTTCAAGGACATCATTGACATCTAAGATCATAGTAACCCTTTCCTTCTAGGTGGCAAAGTTTTGAACACTCGAAGCCTATCTTCCATTCTCAAAGTCATGGCCATAGCTGAAAATTATTCTTTGTCCAAACCCTATGTTGCCTTATTGATTCTATGTTGTAATAAACACTTTTGTTTTGCAGATCTGAACTTTTCTTTTGCAGATCTGAACTTCTCTTTTGCAAATCTGAACCTTGTTGTTGTTGTTTCAACAAACTTGCTCTGGTACCATGTGAAATTTCTAAAACCCAGCAAAAAGAACCAAAATTTCCAACAATATTTCACTCGGAAATTATTTCCTCCTTTTAATTTAAATTTCTGAAATTATTCTTTAGTGGCTACAGCTAGGTTTCTTCACAAAATTTTAAATGCACAGCAGAAAATAAATCTAATCAACAATGAAGAATATAACAGGAATCACAACCATGAGAGACATATTTTTGGGTAAATAACCTCGGGAAAAAAACAATATGGGAAAACTCGTTCTTTTGTTTGTGGATTTTTATTACGCAGCAGAAAGATCACAAGAAATTGCCTGGTCCCAGACCAAGATACCCCAGAACACATCTGGGGCCCTAGATCACAACTAGGGTCTTATCCACCAAAGTACACTACCAAGGATCAATCCAAGCACGAGCAAGGATTCCCTGGAACACATCCAGGGGCCCTAGAACACATCTAGGGACTTATATCATCAAACTGCTTGGTCCTTGACCAAGAACCCCGGCAATACACTGAGGTCTTTTGCCATGGCTCTAACTGCTTGGTCCCAAACCAAGAACCCCAGGAGTGTACTGGGGACCCTAGATCTCAGCTAGGGTCTTTGCTATCCTCCCGAAGAATGGCTCTTGCAGCTGCTTAATTTTAACACTCCCTCTCAACAAGAGAGGCATTCTCAGCAACACCAAGCTTGTCTCGAAATTACACAAACTTTGTCAATGACAGGGGCTTTGTCAAAATATATGCAGTTTGTTCCGCCGTCGGAACATAATGAATACTGAGAATGTTCTTCTGCACCATGTCTCGAACATAGTTCTATTTCATCTCAATGTGTTTCGATCTGTCATGAAACACAGGATTCTCGGAGAGCTTTATATAGCTCTGGTTATCATAGTGAATTACTGTGGGTTCCAGTTCAGCATTGAACAAATCTAAGAGTAGCTTTCTGAGCCACACTGCTTCTCTACCGACAGCACTTGCAGCAATGTATTTTGCCTCTGCAGTGCTTTGGGCTATGGAGCCCTTCTTCCTACTGGACCAAGAGATCATAGTTGAATCCAAACTAAAACAATATGCGGAAGTACTCTTCTGGTCCACTGTACTGCCCATCCAATCTAAATCTGTATAGCCATGAAGCATTACACCTCCACTGGAAGTGTATTTGAGCCCATAGGCTATAGTTCCTCGGACATATATGAGAATATGCTTAGCAGCAATCATATGAATGTGTTTCGGTTCACACATGAACTCGTTGAGGGCATTCACTGCGTAACAAATGTTCGGTCTGGTGTGTACTAGATACATCAAGGACCCAATAATCTAATGATATGCAGTAGGGTTTTTTGGATCTGAACCTGTAGCTTGATGATGTAACTTCTTCAGTTTAGAAATCATAGGTGTGGTCATGGAATTACAGTCCAGCATCCCAAATCTGCGAAGCACATCAACTATGTACCTGCTTTGTGAGAGAAATATCTCACCAGGTTTCTGCGACACCTCTAAGCCAAGAAAGTAATGCATAATACTGAAGTCCTTCATTTCAAATTCTGTTGATAACTCCCTCTTAGTCTGAGCCATCAGATGTTCCTCACCAAGATAACAAGATGATTCTTCACAATATTTATATAAAGATTAGGATCTACCATACTCTTGAAGAACCCAAGACTCTGAAGAAAACTGTCAATTCTTCCATACCAAGGTCTCAAAGCTTGTTTCAATCCATACAAGGCTTTCTTGAGTTTGCAAACATGAGATTCTTTCTCATGGATCACGAAACCCTTGGGTTGCTCGATATAAACCTCTTGCTCAACTTCACCATTAAGAAAGGCAGTCTTAACATCCATTTGGTGAAGTTTCCAATCAAAAACTGAATCAAGAGAGATGATGATTCTGATAGAGGTATACCTAGCAACAGGAGCAAAGATCTCGTCATAATCAATTCCTTCTTTTTGAGAGAAGCCACGAGCCACAAATCTAGCTTTGAATTTTTCAACACCGCCATCTGCTGCATACTTTATTTTGTAAATCCATTTAGAGGTCACTATTGATTTGCCTTGAGGTATTGGGACCACTTCCCATACATCATTCTTCGATATTGACTCGTATTCTTCTATCATGGCATTCGTCCACACTTTATGTTTGGCAGCCTCATCAAAAGTGGAAGGTTCTGAGTCAATCACAAGATTCAACTGAGCTATCAGACCTGAGCATTTATTTGGTTTCTTTCTTTCTCTGAAGGTACCTTTAGGTGATGCATGTTTTTCAGCTTCTTTTAAAACTTCACGGGACCATGTTGGCTTCCTTTTGATAGGAGGTTTCTCTAGGGGAAACTCAACAGAATCCCTAATGGGATCCACTGAAGGCTCTCTGGCCTCCTCCCTCTGCTCATCTGAAAGTGGTGAAACTGCAGGTTCTAGAGATGGAGCTTCCTGCTCCTCTGTATCACATGGAAGTTCTCTAGAACAACGAAAGGCAGCTTCCTCATGGAAAGTCACATCTCTACTGACCTCTACAAAAATTTTCCCTGGTACATAGATTCGATATGCTTTTGAGGTCTCACTGTACCCCACAAAAGTGTCTTTCTTTCCAAAGGGCTCTAACTTAGTCCTCTTTTCTTTTGGTACATGAATGTAGACAAGACTACTAAAGATTCTCATATGGTCAACTAAAGGCTTCTTACCGGTGAATACTTCTTCTGGAGTTTTCTCTTCCGAGGCTTTATGAGGACACTTGTTCTGAATATAGACTGCAGTGCTTGCAGCTTCGGCCCAAAGAGACAACAGAAGATTCTAATCATACAGCATGGCTCTAGCTGCTTCACAAATTGTCTTGTTCTCTCTTTCTGCAACCCCATTCTATTGAGGATTATAAGGCACAGTCAGCTCCCTCTTAATCCCAGAAGCCCGGCAAAGATCATCATACTTGTGGGAGTCAAGCTCTTTTCCATTGTCTGTTCTGAAAACACGGATATGTCTACCTGTCTGATTCTCAACAAGATTCTTAAAATCTTGAAATTTACTAAAAGATTCATCTTTAGTTTTCAGAAAATAAATTCAAGTTTTACGAGAACAATCATCACTAAAAATGATATAATGAAGACAACCATTCATGGACGGAGCAGTCATAGGTCCACAAAGATCAAAATGAATAAGATCTAATATACCATTAGTTTTTCTATTACTGTGAGGATAAGCTTTCTTTGTATTTTTACCAAGAGCACAGCCTCTACAAATACTATCATGCTCAAAAGAAAAAACCGGCATACCTGTTACCATCTTTTGCAAACCTGGGAGAGCATTATAGTTGAGATGTCCAAACCTTGTGTGCCATAGTTCGTAGGGGTTGATCATCTCATGAGCTAAAGCTTGAATAACTTAACCAGTGACTTTGTAAAGTCCACCTTCTTGAGCTCCGATTGTCATGGTTGAGCTCATACTTTCATTTGAGGGCCACATAAGAGCCTTTCCTTTGGAGAAGGCTACTGAGTACCCTTTACTTTCTAGAATTGCAACTAAGATAAGATTTTTCTTTAATCCAGGAACATAATGAATTTCTTCAATATGAAATACATTACCTGTCTGAAGCTGAAAGGATGTTGATCCAAATCCTTTAATGGCATAGGTGTCATCATCACCCAATTCTACCTTCACATTGAACTTCTTATCTCAATAGTTCACAAGGTTTTGTTTGAAGCATGTCATGTGCTTGGAGGCCCCACTGTCCACTAACCAATTTTCTTCCGATTTGATGATAGTACCGGAGAGAGTTGAAACAAGATAACTTTCTTTGCGTTGTTCTTGTTCTTTAGTAGCAGCTCTAGTTCTCCTTCTTTGAGGCTCTTCTTCCTCAGTTGCAACTGAAGCAAGGAACCTGCCTTTTCGTTTCTGCTATGAAGGAGGGTTCCTACAGTCTTTTGCATAATGACCTAGCGTTTTACAGTTAAAGCATCTTACTTTAGACAAATGAGACTGAAAGTGAGAGTGCTTACCTTGGGGTTTCTTACCTGTGCCTTTGTGATGAGGAAACTTCTTCCATTTCTTGGCTTTGACTGAAAGAGCATGGTCTTTCACCGTTGAGGGTTCATTTCTGCTTTTAAGTCTACCCTCTTCTTCCAGGCAATCATGCCATAATCTCTCGAAGTTGGGTTGAACTTCTTTTCCATTGACTGATGAGAGAAATATCTCCCATGAGTCAAGAAGACCATCTATTGTTGTTTGTACAAGGTCATCATCATCCACTGCAACTCCAATTGCTACAAATTGATCTCTTATTTGGGTAATTTTGGAAAAGAAGGCAGAGATAGTTTCATCCTTTCCCATATTTAATGTACGTAGTTGTTTCTTCAAAATCCTCTTCTAAGTTGGGGCCTTCTTTTCATATAGATTTACTAGGGCATTAAAGCATTCCTTAGTTGTCCTTGGATGAGCAATAAGAGGCATCATGATGTCTTTAACTGAGTCAAAAATTACCCTCTTGGCTTTGGCCTGCCTCTTCTTATAGGTTGTTCTTCCTACATCTGAAGTAGGTTCTTCCATCACCCTGGTAACCAGCTCATCCAAGTCAACTTCTTCTAGGATATTAAAAACCCTAGTCTTCCCGTCATTGAAGTTTGAAGCCCCTTCAAGCCTATCCTTCTACTTTGACTGAAGATGAAGCCATACTAAAAACAAGATCTGATATAGAACAAGCTTACTGTTGATCTGCAAAACAAACCCTTAGGTGTGGATATACGCAGGCTCAAAGGTCTGCCACAATTGAGCTCTTTTCACGCCCTAAGCTCTGATACCATGACAGAAATAATAGAATAGATCTGAACATTACAAAAGAAAACAAAGAACAGATCTTAACATTCCCTAAGCAAAAACAAAGAACGGATTTACCTTATGAGCTTGCAGTTGTCCTCTTTTCTGTATGCTCAGAAAAAGCTTTAAGGATCATTGATCAAACCCTCAGGGGGTAGATCTCATCATGATCTTGTGAACAGTTTGGCCAATAAGAACTTTAGGGAGATCTCAGAAAACCGATCAGCATCCCAAACATCAAGTACAGGGTTGAAACTTGAAACAAAAACCCCACTGACCAATCTAGAGGCTTAAAGGAAACCACTAACAGCCCTTAACAAATTATGTCCAAGAAGGGACTGTTACAGCAAAAGGCAGAAATAGGTAGCAGAAAAATAGGGTTGCCTCAACAAACCCTCAACAAGGTGATGAAGGTTGTAACTAGGTGGCACCAGAACTGAGGCAAATGGCAGCATAAGGGTGGCAGCAAAACAGCAAGAAGGTAGCGGCAGACTAGAAGGGAGGGGAGGAGTGAGGCCGCAGCTTAAACCCAGCAAAGGGCTGCTCCAAAAAGAGGGTCGCACCACTGTACCAGCAAGAAGAGGTCAACCAAGAGAGAGTCGTACCGCCAAACCAGCAAGAGAGACAGTCCTAAGGAGGCCACACCACAACACTCAACAAGAGGATTGTCCAAGGAGGAGTTTGTACCTTAAACCATCAAGAGAGACAGCCCTAAGGAGGCCGCACCTCACCAAGAGGACTGTCTAAGGAGGCTGCACCCAACAAAAATCTATCCAAGGAGGTCGCACCCTAAACTCGATTGAACAAGAAAGGAGCCGCAGCAAATTTCAGACCAAGAGATGCTTGGACGAGGAAGAATGAATGAGAGAAATGAGGGGAGAGGTCTCCTTTTATAGTTTTGGTAGGAGGTTAGGGTTAATTAAATTAACCCTATCTTTAGGGTTAGATTAAACCCTAATAAAATAAACAAATTAAATAATTAATATTTTAATTCATAAAATATTAATTAGAATAGTCAACAAGTCAAGGTGGCTAGCAAAGACCCAAACGACATAAACAATAAGGAGGATGTGGCTCAAACAAGGGGAAGCATCAGTAACAAGACAAAGTCAAGGGGGGGGTCTTCTTCAATGGAAAAATGTCCACAAGGGTCTCATGATATAACTTATAAGCTTTTATCATCCCAATATAAGAGGTGTTGAGTTTTGTACCTTGGGAGGTGTTCCCCATGTGCTTATGACAGCCTTAGCACATGAGGGAAGGACAATACACTTTGTACCTTGTACTTTTGTCTAATTTCACTTTGACTTTGTCTAAAGTGAAATTTAGTCATTTTGGCCTAAAAGTGACTATTAATTCACAAAGGGGTGAATTAGAGACATAAAGTTGACTTAGGAAACTTAACCCAAAGTGGGTTATTGACTTAAATATGAATGGGGAGATCTCAACCATTGATTAGACGGGAGATGAGATGATCTCAACCCTTCATGTTTTAGGTTTCCTTTTGGATGTCAAAGAGGGTGCAAAGGGTGAAGGAGGGTGCATTCTTCATTGGTTCATTTATTCATTGAGAGAGGAGCTCTTGGAGGATGAGGATGAGGTCAGTTTTGTGAGGATACTTGAGCTTGGGCGCTAGCTTTCATAGAGGAAGGCTTGCATCATCTACCATAGCTTATTTACTGGAGAGGTTTGACTTCTGAGGAGGGCGCATTGCCAGATTGGGGCGCATCAGTAGTTGAGAGACTTCTAGCCATCAAATTGCAGTGAGATCAGTTGCAGATGATAGCCATTCAGCAGAGCTTCATTACAACGGAGGGGTTTCCAGATCTGAGCTCACAGTTAGCAGTTGGAGCAGATTCAGTGGATTCGGCAGCTTACATGTTGGGCGCACCATTCTGGGGCGCTCTTGGAGGTTTTGGACTTGTATATCAACTCAGATCGAGTTGCTATTGCATCAGGTTCCATCATTTATTGTATTATTTGTAATCCTTCTTCTGCGTTCCTCATATATACATATACATTCCAAACTGGTTTTCCCCAGGGGGGGTTTATCCAGGGTCATGTTGACCAAAAATACCTGTGTCTACAAATGCATGTATTAGTCTCTTAGATCTGTTTCATTTTCAGCAGTAAAGATTGTTTAGGTGTGTTATGTTTATTTTGAGATGCATGTACTAATTTCTGGTTACCAAAACGACATGCTAGAGCACCCAAAATTGAGAACATAACCGTAACAAATCAGCATAAGTTCTTGAACGGTTGGCTGTTATAAAACAGCAGCAAATACTTCAGAAGACAGTGAAAACTTAGAGCCTATCTGTGGTCAAAGACAGACCCAGTAAGCAAGCTTGATAGGACCTGGATTTTTCACATGGTATCAGAGCTTCGGTGGCTGAATTTTTGGACAGTTGGGACAGCATTTTA
>JASDQU010290037.1:0-13796 GCA_032191745.1 Picea mariana | reverse complement strand
GGACGTTGTATACCTTTGAGATGATCAGACAAAGTGGTATTATGAGTCTAAATACAAGTGATGAAGGGTATAATAATGGCAAAAAGTATAGGCAAAAAGGTGCATAGTGTGGTCCTAACAACAGCTTGACCAGTCGGGTCACAGAGTATCGGGCGCAGAAAGAGAGCGGAAAGGCGTCTTCATTCTTCATGTCTGCATACATTATGGACGTCGTTTGTTTTTTGACACCATTTCCCTTAATGAGATGGAGTTGGACTCCAACAGAAGATGAACCCATACAAGTCTATCATTCAAAATTATGGGAAAACAAAGCGGCAAATTTCGTGTACGAAATCTTCAACTGCGTGATGGTGCCTCTGCATGTCACTATTTTCGGTCACCCACCACCCAGGATCTCGGACAGTATAGTAACAAATCTAAGCAGCATAGCAGACTGGTATGTAGAAGCTAAATTTTCATACCTCATATTTTTTGGGGCTTCATTTCCCCTGCATGCATTGCCATTGTTCATTCCCGACAAGATGGCTTGTCATGAGGTTGTCAGACAAATAGTAATCAGTGGTATAAGCAAGGAGCTTAAGGGATACTCAAAGAAGGTATGGCCACCTTTTCCTTTTCATTTAAATTCTTATTCTTTATTAGATTTCGGGCATGCCAAAGATGAGGTAGCAGCCCTGGAACACCTAAATTTGGTCCTCATTGAATACAAGAAGCACGATCCGCAAAGGGTCGTGAACAATCATTTGGCCAGTTGCGGGCTCAAGAGATTTGAGCACGAGAATTCACCCTCGGATGACATTTTTCGAGGCATGAGGTCCTATGACAAGATCCTAGCTCAGATACAAACCTTGGCACTCGAGGAAAGAGGCGATGTCTGAAATTCCAAGAACATTGACGCAGTTGTCTTCTCGCAATGTTGCGGGGTGAGAGTCCGAGTACGACGAAATTGAAAAAAAGAGATGCCGAAGGCTCTAAGGATGCGAATCCTGATCAAGAAAAACACCAGGACAAGGGAGAGAAAACCAAGAGTCTGAAATCAGAAATAAATCCTCCCTCCCCTCCGAAGAAACAGATTCTGGTTACTACTCCAGGACCATCAGCGAAACAAATCAGAGATCCTATCACATCGGTCACCCCTTTGCAATCGACTCAGGGAAATATTGATGCAGGATGGATCTTCAATGAAGAGTTGAGGCCTATAAGGGTAGAAGAACTCCCTCTGAATGATTTTTTCTTCGATAAGAAGAGAAAGGCAGTGATAAAGAGGGAATTCTATCAGGAAGGAGAGTCAATGGCCAAGAAATACAAAGTTATAATTGATGGAAAAGACAATAAGAATGATCAATTCACGACTGAAATAGCAGGGACATTAGGAGCATATGCCTCGGTGAATCAATTTTCAGTTGGGCTTTTGAAAAACCAGCTTAAACGAAAAAATCGACTCATCAAGACCCTTGAAGCCAGACTAGCCACAACAACAGAGACTGCCAAAGACCAGGCGAGTGTAGGAATAGAGTAGGCTAGGTTGGTCGATAAGAATGAGATAGAGATACTCAAGACTAATCTTGAGCAAGCACAGCTAGTGGTCCGAGATGGTCAGATGCAAGCGAGCCAGCAAAAGGATTTTATCGAACGGCTACAAGCTAGGGTGGAGATTGCCGAAAGCAAAGTGATAGATATCGGGATGTTTCAGTCCCAGGAAATGAAGATTTGGGGCAGAGTCTCTACAGCCCAATGAAATTCACTCGGCAAGGTAGAGGAGATTCGGATCAACTGCTTGCTGGTTAATCAAGTTTTGGAGAATTTAAGTGCTAGAGAAAGGGAAGCTGGAGCAGCACGGGTCGCCTTCCAAGAGGTTGTGATAGCCACAAACAACAGGGATTCGGGAAGAACTCCTAGGTTCACCATTTCGGAGCATACCAGAGGAAACATTCTATTGAAAGAATGGGAGCACAACATCGCGGAAGGCAAGCTGGAAGCCAAAAAGGTAACGAATTCCTTAGAAGAGGCCTTTAGTTCTGTAGATGGAAATCTGCTAGGCATTGATAGCGGGGGTAATGCTGAGGTGTTGATTCAAATGAATATGGAAAAAATCTCTCTTCATCTAAAGGAAAAAGAGGAAAGAGATTCGGTTGAGATTTCCCAAGAGACTATGGCGGACATAGTCCAAATAGACAAATGTATGATTAAACAAAGCACACAATTATGCACTATCGACATCATAGACAGACAGATGGAAGACAGGTTGTCGCAGTTAGCCCGAGAATGTTACTTTTTTGAAGCCTACTATCAAGTAGAAGTGTTGAGGCTGATATCTCAGCTGGTTGAAAGATGTGTCACCTGTACTGAGCACGCATGAGGACAACCGTCTGGCACCAAGTGAAGACAAAGAAGAAGAAATGGAGCAATTTCTCTCCTCCCTATCATAACCAAAATTTTGTAACGATTGAGATTCTATCTTATTGTAAAACTATATAAATATACGATAGAAAGAAAGGAAAAAGGGCTGGACCTTTTTGTGTCGATTGTAACAGTGTTTTTACACTTTGAGAGTTAATACAAATCAAATCTGAAGATTCTCAATTCCATCACGACTGTGTTATGAGTTTGTTTTCTTGTATCTCATATTTCATTTCATTTCATGTTCATAACTAATGAATGCTTCGTTATAATTTAGTACGACCACTACTATAGCGAATGAATTCTAGTTTTCTATAATTGTTTACTGTTTTTCCTCTGTACCAGCTATCAGCAGGTGTAAGATCAGTCAACACTTTCAGAAGTCCATATATATTTATGCTACATCGGTTATTTCCTTACAGTTTTCCTCTCCTATTTATACGTGAGATTCTCCCTTGATAGGAGCCTTACACCATAGACAGCTAAATGTTTTTTCCCCCACTTCATACATTTTATTAAGATATAACTCAGTTATGGGAAAGAGCCTTTGATTTGCACCTCATTTTATTTCTGAAACCGTAAATTCTCTTTTATACAACCAAATTGAGACAACACTTAATTTCTCTCTGAAGTTTTTGTTATTTAACTGTTCCTCCATGATTTTCCCTGTACCAACACAGCCTAATATCGAACCTAGATTATCAAATCAAACGCACATCGCCTTAAACCTTTTCGATACTATTCTCAAAATAGCTACTACTCGGGTTGAACTTGAACATTCATGGGCAGCGATTGAACATGATATAACCATCCAGGAACAGTTGGAAGCTAGACAATACCAACATAGAAATATTCCTTAGTTTCCTTTGCCGAAGGTTGATGTTTCTCTCTTCTCCACCCTTTACAAAATTTTGGATGCCTAGACACTGTACTTCTAAGCCTTAAGTACAGACTCTGGAACAATAGCTGGAAAACTCAACTGTATCTTCACTCTTCTTGGGTCCTTTCTTTGGTGCCATGGCTTTTGTATTGGAATGAAAACATGTCACAGAAGAGAGGCATGAAAGATCGGCTAGACGTGACTTACTTCTGATAGAAAAAGCGAGAACAAGTTTCAAAACACAGACCTCTAGTTTTCTTTTAACTCATTTTATGATGAAAGTATTGACATAGCTATCAAGAATTTAATACCTTTAATGCAGAGAATATTTCTGAGATACACATTTGTGTCACATAAATCACGATCTATCCGTTATTAATGTGGTCGTATTTCAACAATTCTAAAATTAAAATTCAAAAAATCTCTTTTGACGGAGACCATAAAGAAAGTACATACGGAGTTTAATTACCATTAAATGTATTTTTTTAAAAGAAGTTAGTTATTTTTAAATTTCGGTATTGAGTCGCGACTTCGCGTTTCAGGGTTTCGGGGATTGTGGATAGATGAGGTATGTCACCACTAAACCCTGAATCTCGAAATCACGATGAGAATAGTTTTAAACCTTAACTTCAATATTGAGTCGTGACTTCGTGTTTCAGGGTTTCGGGGATCGCGGTTACATGAGGTATGTCACCACTAAACCCCGAATCCCGAAATCGTGATGAGAATAGTTTTAAACATTAACTTCAATATTGAGTCATGAATTCACGTTTCGGGGTTTCAGGGATCGCGGTTACATGAGGTATGTCACCACTAAACCTCGAATCCTGAAATCGCAATGAGAATAGTTTTAAAATTAATCAGGATTAAGACTGACTTTCACTTCTTTCAGGAAATCGAGAATCGAGATTTCACGATTCAAAATGTATTGAAGACATATTGTTCTGAGTTAACCCCGAATCCCGAAAGGTTAAAAAGATGGTTAATTAACTCCTTTAGTGTTTTAAATTATCGTGATTTAAAGTACTTTACAGAACATGCGTCTAGACTTTAATAACACTTAAGCTTCTTGTCTTTAATTATAACGAAGAAATGAAATCATTTTGGGACTTTGGTATTGGTCTTTTGGACTGATAGTGAGAATTATACCTTATGAAAAGCCGAATCCCGAAAGAGAAAATTTTTAGTTTTAAAGGTGAAAATTTTCAAACCTAGCTTCAACACCGAGTTGAGTCTCTGAGAATTTGGACTCCTGAATTGATCAAATAGTTGAATATAGTAAGTATTAAAGTTTCTCGCACAGTTGATTTTTGGTTGAATAGTATATTGGGGGGTTACATTACAGAGTTTGCAATAGATTTTACCCAGTCTTATAGTGTCATAGAGAGGGAATTCTTCAAGGGACCGCATGAAATATTTTTGAATGCATTGTCTACTTGGATAAAGATGTTGTTTTGCAACAAGAATTTTATGAAGATGGAATCTAATTTCTAGACGCCTTCTTGCATATAGGGGGACTGGGGGATGACCATAGGATGGTATGAGAGTGGAAATAGATGAAAATGATGAATAAGGAATAGATGGACCGAGGATTCCGAGAGAGGAAGATAATGATTCAGACAAAGAGATTGGACTATTGCGATGTGAGAAAAGGTTTAGGTATAGTTTGAAGGAGAATGTGGCTAAGAGAGAATAGCATCACATAGTGTTTGAGAAAAGAGACCATGCATAGTGCTTCATATTACACTGTACAGAGATAGGAAAGAAAAATAAAAGGATCCTTAGTGTAGTCCAAAAAAATAAGGAATTCCATCTCATATAGGAATTTGTGTTGAACCCGTGATCCTGTGTGCATCACAAAGATATGAAGCAAAAAGATGGAACTTTGTAAAGAGAAATTGCAGTTAATGGAAGAAGTCATAACGATAGTTAGAATAGTGGAATTAGCATGACAAATTATATTTATTCATCATCGTTGAAGGTAAGTACTACACATAAAATAATGACAGGAATAGATAATACATTAAGAATGCCTGAATTTGGGAGCGGGGTCGAAAGACCGAGAACAACATCTTTTTGTATGTGAGATGATATGGACTACGAAGAATGTACAAGATGGGGCAATGAATATTGAATAGTTAGCAACAACGTTCAAAGGTCACACACTGTTATGGTACATGAAGTATCAAACTTCTACACCAGTAGGACAATCAAGGACATTGCTAGAAATTGGAGAATATTTATTAAAGGGATTTCAGAAGACGAAATATGAGTCACAGTATATCACAAAGCTTAAAGAAATTAAGAAAATATAGGCTGAGATAGTTTGGGATTACGATCAAAGGTTTAAATATGTGATGGGTAGATTAACATTTCATATTCTTGATGAACAACAAAAATAATGGTTTATTGCAAGTCTGTTGTCACACATTTGTTGTCCTCTGACACAGCAAAAGGTCACATCACAACTAGAAGTATTAGAAATTATGATGAAGTTAGAAGCATCTCCTATAGAATCAGGGATGATTTTAATGATGGAAATTTATTTTAAAATGTAGAAACCTTGGCGAATCTTACTAATCCTTCATATGCCAAATATAAATGTTTGGCGATATTTTTGTAAAAATATTGAAATTTCTAAGGATTTTATATAGTTTTTATAAAATTTTGGCGATTTTTAAGGTAAAATAATTTTATCCTATAGAATTTGGGCGAATCATTTTTAAAATAGCGAATCTAATTTTTGGAAAAACCATGGAAAATTAGCCCATGAGCGAAATTTATCCCCTAAAATCATCCATGTATAGAATATGGCACGAGTATGGAAGAGGTTCAGTCACATTTGGTTGCGCTAACAATTCACTTGTCAGAAATGACTAAAGTAAAGGAAAATAATGAACACGTTTGGTATATTACATGTAAAACAAAAGGCCATCGTAATGAAAAATGCCTATAATTTGCACAGTATATGGATATAGGGGCACTAAACCCATACATGGGAGGATTCGGGTATTGTGAAATATGCAATACATGGGGGCATAATCCAACTGCTTGTCCATTATTGAAAAACTACTAGAGTATGCCTATGATTTTTTTCTGTAATTTTTGCAAGTCTGTAGGACATGATGAGAAGGATTGTCACACATTCGACTTAATGAGAGATCACACTGGATATGATTATAGAATCCAAGAAGAAAATGCAGCAAAAGAAGGAGGAGTTCCATAGTATAATACTCCGAGAGGATTTAACCAGGGTGGAAGAGGAGGATTCGATAGTGGTCAGGGATGAGGAAGAAGAGGACCAATCATTTGTTATAATTAAAATGAACTGGGACATTTAGCAAGAGACTTACTAAATCCTTGCATGAAATGCGTGTATTGCAGAGCAACGGACCATGCAACGAAGGATATTCCTCAACTGATAAAAAAATGATAGGAAATAGGGAACCATAACGAGAACTAGAACAAAAAATAGAACATACATATGATAGCAACATAACAGTGTGACAATCAACCCAAAATAGAATAAGTTATGATCTAAGGAACATGAACTAGAGCAGATGTGATAAATCAAGGGAATATTATTCACCAATGTGTAAGCAAAGAAACAGAGCCATTACCATTGTTTGATCCAAGGAAAGAGAAAGAAACTTACCAACAAGCAAGAAAATATTTGATGGGAGCATATTGGATGGCCTCAACTTCGAATGTACCACTGTTGTATGATAGACCACTAGTATATGATATGCCTCTAATCTATGATCATTTTGAGAAACAAATTTTTAAGGTAAGTAATTTGAAGAGATTTTTAAGAAATTCCTTAGATTTACTGAATGATGAATGTATGTTGAGTAGTCTGCATAGATTGATTGACCATTTTGTTGAAGAAAGAGAGAAAATAGTTACACACAGAGAAATTAATCAAGTGCACAGTGTTGTTCCTGGATTTATACTTTAAGGATATAAAGTATACCGTCAAGGCATCCAAAAGAAAAAATAAGAATCAAGGGGTAAGAATCAAAGGTGAAGAGTAAATCAGAGTTGGTTTCTCAACGGTCTCTGTCTAGCTAACCATTGTTCTTGGATGTTGATATCTTTCTCTATAACTTCCCACGAGCATTCTAATTCGACCCGGGTAGTTGTTGTTTGCAAAATTGTGTTAAATAAGTTCAGAGCAATGCCAGTTTGATCTTGAAGACCAAGGTCTACGTTAGGCTGTCTATTATTTGGGACAATCATGAGGATTAAAATTCTATTGAATTATAAAAAGTTTTTAGAAATTGTTTCTTCAGTTTTGTGGGATGAAATAGGAAAGGAATTTTGGAACTCAAAATAATAACATAATAACAGTAAAGGTTGTTTCCTGTACTTGAAGTAATTTGAGAATATTAAAATAAAAACAAAGTAACACTGTTGGATAATATGAGGCTTTAATCTTGAAAGAATCTCATATCATAACAGAAGAAGGGGAGAAAACAAAATTTCTAATGGAGTATAAGATATAACCATCCAACAGACCTACAGTTCTTGAAACTGCTGATAGCAATCACAGAGGAAAAACTGTAAATGATTAGTTAATCAAATAAATTCAACCTACAGTATAATTTTGAATTAAACTATAGTTGATCATTCATTAGAAAGACATGGAATAAAATATATTGAGAGATATTGAAAATAGAGTGAAGGAACACATAGTTTCAAGGTGACAAAATTCAGAATCTCTTCTGCATTATCTATATCATTCTAAATCGGAAAACTTATAATACAATTGGCTCCCAAAAAACCAAAATCCTTTTCTCAGTCTTGTGAAATTATATTTATACATGATCACCAAATTTTTTTCCCATTGGCGATTAACTAATTTCTAAAGACTAACAATTACATGAATGAGCAATGTTGAATTGTTTACATTTCTATTTTAACTTCTATATTATTTCAATGATGAAAAATATCCAAAACAATATTTCATGTCTACATTGATGAACTTCCTTCTTTTGTCTCAAGACAACGAATACATTTTCCCAAAAATTGCACCAAAACTCTGGGAGCTTCTGGGATATCTTTCACCTCAAATAAGAAGAACTTTCTCTGTAGTTCAGGAAGACGATCTTCGATTATCTTTCTTGTGAACTTAATAGTTTGTAACTTTAGGTTTGGCATCACTATCCATTTGTTGATTTGAGCTACATTGATTACCTTTATTTGTGGGATCTCTACCTAAATTTCTTCCAGATCCTCCTTGAATCTTAACTAATGCTTAACAATGTTAATTTATCCTAACAACTCTGGACAGTTGTTTCTTCCAATGTTTAATGAGGCCTTCTCTAAAAGGTCGAAAATTCCTTGACAGTCGTCATTAACCTCTCTGGTTATTTTCTTGTTTTCTATGAGGTTTGCCTCCCATACTTTGATTATTATATCACCTTTAATCTGCTCTGAAACAAATATCTTCTAAGTCTCCCTGACCTCCTCTTTTGTTGAAAGAGCCAGAACTTTTTGAAAAGTTGTTTTGGCTTCTTTCACTTCTCTTTCTTTCAGGAGAATACTCTCCAAGGATTTAGTTGTTTCCTGAAAGTAATTCTGAATAAATTTCAGATTAAAGAACACTCCATGTTGCTCTTTTTCTATATTTGTATGTATTTCCAACACTTGGGCTTGGAAAATTTCAAGTTCTACCACTTGATTTTGAATGGAATTAATCTTATTTTGTAACTGTTTATTTATTTCTTCTTGTTGTAGGACCTGTGCTTGATTGACCTGTATTTTCAGGTTTTCTTCATCTAAGCTTGCTTTCAGTTTTTGAATCTCTTGAATGTCATTGAATCGGGCTCATTCTAGGCCCTTGTTTATCTCCTGACTGATATTTCTTTCAGTCTCCTTTAATTGACCTTGTAGCTGAGCTATCATCTGATCTTTTTGTTGTAACATAGTTCTCAAATTACCCACAGAGTACAAATTTTCCAATGCTAAGGCTCCCATTGTACCTGTTATTTCTGTGGCAAATTCCCCCTCTTCAAGTTTTTGTCCATCTACAATGATCTTGTGCTTTTTTACCATCATGTTTCCTCTTGGATGCATTTCCTGTTTCATAATAGCCTTCCTCTTTTTACTGAAAAAGTAATCAGAGGAAGGAATCTCATCCCTAGAAATAGGCTCAAGATCACTAACATATAGAGCTCCCTCTTGGGGATTTCCATAATTAGACTGCAATGGAGTCAAAGAAGTAATAAGGCTTCCAAGTTCCGTCAATGTTGTCCCCCCTACTTTTTTCGGAAAATTGTCAGGGATTTTTTAGGGTGTTTCCAACTCCTTTCCTTTCCCTGCCTCTAATTTTTCTGTCTGAGGAACTTCTATTTCTTATGAAGGTCTTTCAATCTCCTTCATTTTTCCCTTTGTATTTGCTTTATCCTATACATATGTTTCAAAGCCTGGGGGAGGCCCTTCCTGTTCTAGAGGAGGGATCGTGGATTCACCCTGCAAAATATTTGGAAAACAACTTCGTCTGTGACTTTGGAAGCACATGAAAATAGTCTGTAAGTCAGGTGATAAGGCTCGTACCCTGTTCAATACCTTCTCATAAGTTTTAACTTCTTTGAAAATATCATCATAAACATACTTTTCATGTTCATAAGCTTTCATATTGCAGTGCATCAAATGTCTGTTTACTAATTGATAAGGGTCATGCTTTATGTGTTCTATATCTACCAGTCTAACTTCTTCTAATGCTTCGACTTCCACTTTAGAATGCCTAGGTTTAGCAATGAAAATTTCCTGACATGTACAAGGAAGATTGGCCAAGACTTCTGTTGAGCTGCCTTTAGCTCTATTCCAATGCCACCTTTCACTATTTGGTGTGCCACCTCCCTCAATACCAGTTTGTTCGAGAGGAATTTTGGAAGCGCATGAGGGGGAATTGAGCACCCATAAACCATAATGTAAGAGAAGTTTTCATCAATGAACCAATCGGATATTGCTTTGATGTTTTCTGAGACTGGCTCAAAAATGAAAGGGGGTTCACAACCATAAAACATCTTATGCATTAGAATTACTATGAAATGACAAATTTCATAAAATGCATTCTTAGGATTTTCTTCCCATAGCACAAAGTGATACTCGTGAATGGGTTTAGGGCAGGCTATGTTCCAACTCCAATTCATTAGGGGAAATGGAGCCACAAAGAATATTGCATCCATGATGTACCCTGACATATAAAAAGCCATTGGCTGACCTTTAGATATTGTAACATTGTAATTTGGAACCTCTTGAGCTAGGTTATCAGACAAAATCTTTCTCCAGTTAAAAGTGTATCCTTCTGATGCTTCTTCTAAAAAGGGGACCCATTCAGCAGGAAAATGGCAGGGATTCTTTTTCCCAAAAAGTCTACACAGCATAATGGCTACATAGACCATGTACTCATTCAAAGATGTTGTGGCATAAACCCCATGGGTATCGGCCCTAAAATTTGATGGACATCTCCACCATTCTATGATTAAATAGGGATAAGTTCAGTCTACCTCAGTACACTCCTTCCTTTGAAATTCAGCTAAAAACTCGGCATTATAAATGTACTTAGGATTTGGTGAGAGTTTATACATTACTTGTATATTCTCTAGCCCGAATTAGCTGACAACGACCCCTTGATCATTTAAAATTCTTCTTGTCGGGATATCAACTTTATCCAAGCCCCAATTAATCATGTCGTTGTATGCCATAAGCCGAGGGTGTGATGCGATCTTATGAAGCTCTGATTCTGCTATATCCTGAAAGTGATTTTCGGAATCAGTAGGAGAATTCTTGATTTTGTCATCTAGGAGTTCATATATTTGTCTCCGGGATTTAATTGAGTCAATGGCATTTGGTGTAGTGTCGGATATGATATCTCCTTCTGGGTTACGCATCTCCTCTGTATCTTCATTCTTCTTCAGTGCTTTCTTCGGTGCCATGACTTTATGTTAGATGGAAAACCTGTCACAGAAAAGGAGTGTATGAGCTCGGCTGAATGCGTCTTACTCTTGATAGTATGAAACATAATATGTTGTGAAACACAGACCTTTAAACTCTATTTTAATTCATTTAATGACGAAGGTACGGAGACATCTGACAAGAATTCAATACATTGAATGCAGTATATATTTAATAAGATACGCATTAGTGTCACATATCATCAGTTATCCTTTATTAAATTGGCCGCATTTTGGCACTTTTGAATTCAAAATTCAGAAAATTTCATTCAATCAGAAACTAAAACGTGAACAAACCTAAAAAGTTTGATTGTCATTAATCATGCTTCCAAAACATAATTAATTCATACTAAACACAGATTAAGAGTCGAGACTTCATGTTTTGGGATTTCGGGGATCGTGTTGACAAGAGGTATGTTATCGTTGAATCCCGATTTCCGAAATTGTGAAATCACGACAAGTTTAAATTAGGACTTAACTTCGTATTAGTGAATAAATTAATCAGGATTAAGGACTAACTTCCAAAACGGGATTAATTCAGTTTAAACACAGATTATGAGTTGAGACTTCACGTTTCGGGATTTCGGGGATCATGTTGACAAGAGGTATGTTATCATTGAACCCCATATCCCGAAATTGTGATATGATTAACGTAGTATTTAATAATTAGTAATTTCCATATTTTGGGAAATCGGGGATCGGGATTCCGCGATAGGAAATGCATTAAAACATATATTTTCAGTAAATCCCGAATCCTGAAAAACTTTTAAAGGTTAGTCTTAACTCCTTTAGGTTTTAAGTTTTTCGTGATTTAAAAAAATAACTTTACAGAAAGCATGTCGAAACTTTATAACATTTTTTGCTTTTCGCCTTTAATTCTTTAAAGAATAAAGCTTGTCGGGATTTCGGTACCGACTTTTTGGAAATTATAGTTGTTGATTAAGGTTGGTGATCATTGATGTCAACCCTTGAAGAAAGAACCGTAGCACAAAGGGTTGGGTAATGTACCCAATAGTGTTTGATGTAAATATGACTCATTATTGTTTTGTCATGGTTGATAAGAAGTAAATATGGATGAACTCCAAAGTGGTCCCCTTATGGTGAAAGCCCTCACGGGAAGACGCTTTGTGCAGTAAGAGAACCCATGATTAATTGTGGAATAATGAGATGAAGGAAAGTGAATTTGTCAAGGAAAATATCCTAGATGGATAGTTCTTGTCATGTCATTTCCGGTGGTATGTGGAACGTCACATAATTCCTCACGGTTAGAGAGTTATGGCCATGAGAAGTTGGAGACC
Organism: Picea mariana; assembly: GCA_032191745.1. Classification (NCBI taxonomy): domain Eukaryota; kingdom Viridiplantae; phylum Streptophyta; class Pinopsida; order Pinales; family Pinaceae; genus Picea; species Picea mariana. The sequence goes on along the minus strand of JASDQU010290037.1, from coordinate 1,257 downwards.
CCAGGTTTGGGTAATGAACCCAAGTTTTGTTTGATGGGTAACGGTATGAGTTATGATATATTTTCAGATAATATTATTCTATATGGATAGTACATTTCATTCCATTTCTGGTGGTATGTAGAACGTCACATAAATCCTCACGGTTTGAGAGTTATGGCCTTACAAAGTTGGAGGACCCTCATATGTCAGCTAGAAGCCCCAAAAGGTCAAAGTAATCAAAGTGGTTTAAGAGATTTTAAAAGGTAAATAATAAAGTGAAGTGATGAGTGTATTATAATTCAAAGTGAATACAAAATAAATTATTTAAATAATAATTTCAATGGATAAATTAGAAGTGCACCCAACCCTAAAATAAGGAAAGTGGGGCCAAGTGACCTAGAAGATGTTTTTAATGAAGCTACTTGGAGAGTATAAATAAGAGGCAATGCTCTCTCATTTGAATCAAACTTGAGAATATTGAATATATATAGGTTTCATAGGTATACAAATGATATATAAGCTGAAATTCTGAGGAAAGTGAAGAAAAGAAGGTTGAAATGCAAGGAAGGATAAATTCTTTTGATGGTGCTTTCTAAGGTATGTTATTTTCAAGTCATCTCACCATTTTTGCTATAAATTTTTTTCTATAATGATTCCAATCCTGAAATTGCTATGAAAGTGAGACAACATATCCAAGTATATGTGGTTAAAAATTCATCTTTTGGTTCGTTGTATTTTGGGAGTTACACTCTGTGGAAAATAGGGATTTGTAGCCAGTCCTGAAACTAGTCAAAATCAGGTGTTTCGGGTAAAAACGTCATAACTTCTTCATAACAGATCCCAATTCAGTGAGACTAAATGTTTTGGTTAGGGTACCATCTGTATCATGTTGTGTAACAGTTTCCGATCATTTCATAAAACATTTTGTGCGGGGCACACTCTACAAGGTCGCTCTCTAGAATAAGCCAGAATTCAGCAAGGTATGCCATTTGTTCTATAACTCCTTTTCTGAGAGGTTCCAAGTAGTGCCACTTGGATGATTTCATTAAACACAATGAATAACATTGTGTATCATTTTTAGATCTTTATACATTACAGTTTCAAAGTTATGATTACTTCAAGTTAGGGTTGTTGACTAATCCAAAACGAGGCAGGTGAGACTAAAGAAAAGTTTGATGAAAATGCTAGTCTCTTGTTTTTAAAGTTAAGGAAGGTTTGCAGGAATGTGATTATATAAACCAAGTCTATTACAGAGCTACAAATCAGATTTGGATGATG
>JASDQU010290035.1:3794-14475 GCA_032191745.1 Picea mariana | reverse complement strand
AGAAATATTATTTCCGTTCAAAACCGCAGAGAAATATTATTCCCGTTCAAAACCACAGAGAGATATTATTCCCATTCAAAACCGTAGTGATATATTATTCCCATTCAAAACCACAGAGAAATATTTTTTCCATTCAAAAAAGAAAAGAAATATTATTCCCGTTCAAAACCACAAAGAAATCTTAATAGTTACATATAATATAAACTGCATATATTATATATAGTTTATATATAATATATATAGTTTATATTATATATAAACTATATATATTATAAAATATATATTAATATATTTTATAATATTAATATTTTTAATACTTCAATATTATTGTATTAAACCAGTCCCTTAATAGTTAGGAGATTAAGATGGATCTATGTGTGAGTAGCAATGTGCTCTAAAGTGAGTATGGAGGAGATGTTGAGGCGTTATCCTTATGTTATGTTATGTTAGATAATGCTACATTAAAAAAAACGAGTAAAGCTTGCTTGATTAAAAAAAAATAACAAAAACAAAATAACGTTGGTAAAATTAAAAAAACAATTATAGGAACCAAGTAAAACTTATGGAATGAAATAATAATAAAAAAATTACACCTTAATAAATTGGATCCCTAGGTAGGTTGTTTTGTTAAGATGTTATATAAACAGTCTAAAACCAATTAATTTACAACAAATATAAAAAAAATTAGAATTAATTTGATATTTAATATGATATCATTTATATTTGACTTTATAAACTTTAAAATAAAATCATATTCAATTTTAATATGTATGTGATTTTATCAAGAATGTTAATCAAGGAATGTTAAAAGAGGTTTTTGTTGGTTTGCTAGAATTGGTCACAATGTCTTGGAAATATTATTTTTTGTTCTAGAAAAGGTAGGTGGGTCAACTAACTAACAATAATTTAGTTGGAAAATTTAAAATCAAGACAATTTCATGGACAAAGTATGAGTTAACCAGTTGTTTTTCAACCCAAGTAGGTTCAACATGAGTTAAAAGAATGAAATTTCTAACCCAACCATCTTGAAGGTGTGTTTAACACAGGTTAAACATCTTAAGATTCTAAATTTCATTAAATAACCACAATTTGGAACATTCTTCAAAGAGTGAGCCATGCAATGAAATTTATTTTTAATGTTTATGTAGTCACAATAATGATAGCATAGTTATGAAAATGGTGGCATTAGATATATATGGAGAATGAAATTGTTCAATCATCTATGCCCGATAACTAATCTAGTGGGTAAATTTAAAAAAAATCATTGATGGAATTGAAGGGAAAATCTATTTTGAAAATATCTATTTTTTCTTGGACAAGTCATAACCTTTGGGAGTGTCATGACATATCACACAAGTGATTGTTTTCTATCTTACTAGTACTGAGTACTAAAATCCTCCCTCACAGAATCTAAGCATCGATGTTAATTCTATGAAATACATAAAATTTCATTGATATTGATGCATCGAAGGTATGCCATGATAAGTACTGTATTTCAATATACATTATCAAGTATGGTCATAATATGATGGAATGCCATTTTCTTTGTCTATTATGGTTGAAGGATAAAATAAAGAATCTGAATAGTAATGAACTTGCGTATGATGATATTATTTAAATGATAGTGTTTCTATGCATATCCACTTCATAGGATATTCTAACAAGCCAACCATAATATTATTTGGGAATGGTATAGAGATTAGCATGAGGTGCTCTATATCCTAGTATGAGGGGGATGTTGAGTAATTAGTGTTATAAATGTTATGCTATGTTAGAAAACACTACATAAAAAAGAAGAAGTTAAGTTGACTATGTTACCCCGCATGCCTAGGGGTAACTAGAGGAGATCATGTCTCCTAGCCCACAATGGAGAACATGACCCTGACCATGATGATCAACATGTCAACATATGGAAACTTATTAGGCCCCCCCATTCACCTTTATAGCTACAGGTCAACCAAGGCTCATCACATCCAAGAAACCCAGTGTACGAGAGATGGTAAACCAGTGTCACCATGAGGTATGTTGGTCCTTCTCTCATGAAAAGTGTTGTGATTTATTTATTGTGCATGTTTATGAGTATCTTTGGTTGAATTTGGATAATGTATCATTGACTTGGTAAATTGTGTCAGTTGCCTTGTTTCACCTTAGTGGTCAAATTCTATTCCCTAGTCTTGTGTTGTCACCACCAAGGGAAATGGGGTACAATTGGGGGGTCCTCACAAGGATAATGTTTTTTTCCCCACCATACTTAACACTTTTCATCTTGGAGCCTCTCATATTCTACCAAACTTCGTTAATGGGTCATGGTCCATTATCTCATGAGAAGAAGGGGTTTAAGGCCTGCAGGTTTTTGCAGTTTCTCTATACATGTATGTTATGTCTAAATGATAAAGTCCACCATAAAATCCTCAATATAACTTGAGCTCTACCCCCTCTAATTGTAATATCTCCTATCCAAATTCTAATGAATGAACCAAATTATAAAGAAAAATAGCTCAATAAAAAATGAAGAAATGAAGCTTGAAAACTTATAAAATGTACTTACAAATGACAACTCGGTATCAAAAGGAAAATTAAGGGGTTCAGAATGAAAAAGTATCAAGAAAGTGGTATCTTTGGAAAACAAGAACTCCCTCTACAAAGGAACTTATATAAGTGGATTCATTGATACCATAAGTCATGAAGTAAGCCCTAAAATCATATCACTATCAAACTTACTCCTGAAGGGTTTCTTTCTTTCCTACTTCCCTTGGGACTTATCCCTCTACCTGGGTATTTTATTTCCTATCTAGGTTGGCACACCTAATAGGGTTGGATGAATTCCCTCCCATACTTATACTAAGCAATGAAACTGGGGGCGAAGGGTTGTTTCACTAAGCAATGTTATGGTTGTATTGAGAGGCGCTTTACAACCCTGTATAGGGGATATATTGAGAAGTAAAGTGTTAAGTGTTAAGTTATGTTATAATTATAATAATTAAGTTCCTTCAATTAAAAATAATAATAATGATTATAAAAATAAATCTCGTTAAATTAAATACAGAGGTAGTAATAATTTCTTTACTTTGGTATATAATTACTTTTTTAATATATTTAAAAAAATGAAATATTTTAATATATATTAATATATTTTATAATATTTGTTCAGCTAAATATATATCACTATATATAGCCTTCATAAAATGTCAACCCGGGGAGGTAGACTTTGATGCACTGACACCATATGTGCAGGATTGGTTTCTTCTACTATCTATTTTAATTCCACTAGCCAACATTAAAAACTGTGATCATTACTTCAATATTTAAATAGAAGCAAGGGTCTATCTAAGTACACACTTCAAAGAAAACAAATCTTCACTCATTTGTAACTCTGCTAGCTTTCAATATTCATTCTACCAACTATTCTGGTTTAATCTCAACTGTAAATCTCTACTAACAGGTCATTCAACCCTTTTTAACTACAAATCTATAATACCCTGTCTTTCAATCACACCATTATTTTAAGTAAACTAACCTTATGTAAATTACTTGTAGCTATCTATGTAACCCATGCATTTCATAAAGCATTCAAAAGTAAATATGATATTTCTCTATTCTAACTGAAGCTTCCTAAAAAATATTCATTATCCAAACTATGCAATTGCAATATAACTTCAAACTATAAGAAAAATAGCTAATGGTTATTCAGAACTTCGAGCTATAGAATAAAAACGTATTCCGAGACAAGGGGCCCTTCTTGCCTTCAACAATGACTGAATTAACTAATTAATTACACAAAATTCAGACAAAACTGAATTCTGGAAATGTATATCTTTATAAAATAATGCAGTCATTTCTGGTCTATCTGAGTTTAGAATCCTGGAAGAAAAAGACTATCTATCAGTAGAAAAATGAAATGTCTATCAGCCTAATACTTCCTATCATCCTCCTCCATCCCCCGCTCTTCAAAGCGCCAGGCTGGCTTCTATAATAGAGCATTAATTACATGATACACATAAATCTCCCTCTTTTTAGAAAATGGTTTTCAAAAAACTGTTACGTGTCACAGCTATTCAGATCGAAAGTATTTGATCAAATAAAATATGAATATTTCAAAGCCTCGTCCTCATGACACGAAGTGCATGAGGACAAGGTATTCGTTCTAGAGATGCGCTAAGCATTAACTCAGCCATGTTGTCTTCTATTTTTAGCTTGATCATCCATGTTTATTCGAAAGTGGTTGAGGATACATTTGTAGGTTCTCAACCATCTCAAGCCTGTGTTCTTTATCATCCATATCCATGAATCCCATCAGAACAACTGGACATATGAGAATTGATGAAGGTGTAGCTGGAACTATGATGTGTAACCAGATTTGATCCAGGTGGCAGGAGCTTAACTGTAATAGTCAAAACTATTCTTGGAATATAGACAAGATCAATTCAAAACCTTTTAAAGATATATAAAAATAAAGGAAATTTATCAAATTATCAACATATACGTTTAACACTTGCTAGGCATATTAGAGGTATAGTTAGGTTGATGTATGTGATGAATACATGTGAGAAATGAGGTGTCTTGATTCAAAACAAGTCCTTTTGGTAAGGAAAATGATGACAAAATGACAGCCCAACAATATTAATATATTATAAAATATATTAATATTTTAAAAATATATATTGGTTTGAATTTGTTATGTTTCAATTTTCCAAATTAACATATCATAAAATAAGTCATAATATATGGACATCGTAATCTATTATAAAATATAGTAATATATTAATATATTTAATAATAACAATATTTTTAAGTACTTGATATCAATGTATTAAAACAGTTGTCTTAACCCAAGATCTATCAAGTGCCCCAAAATCCAAACTATGCCCCAAAATATGTACTTTCCTCTCGCTTCTACTTCAGAACAAGATCTTAACCTGGGACAATCTTCAAAAGCGTGGTTTCATTGGCCCCTCAATCTTCCCTCTCTGCCATCTCCAGGAAGAAACCATGGAGCACCTCCTAAACACCTGTCCACTTAGTGAGAACATCTGAAACTAAGCCACTCAGTTCATCAGAAGAACCAAACGAGTTAAAAACAACATCATAAGCACCATCAGGGACTGGGGCTCTGATTCCTTCAAAATTCCTATCCTGAATAGAACTTGGAAATTCTTACCAGGATTCATAGTTTGTAAACTATGGAAAGAGACAAACAGAAGAATATTTCACTCCTATCCATCACCTCCCACCCTCCTCTAGAACACAATCCTCCATCATCTCCAGGAAACTCTTCAGCTACAATCTTGGACCAAGGAAGACTTCCAAACTAACCCAGTTGAGCTCTCTCTCCTCAACTCCTCGGGCTTCTTGTTGGCACACTCCATCCCTCCTCAACAACCCTTTTTTTTTAAATCCCTCAGTCCCGCTAAGTGGCTCCACCCCCCGCAAGGATTCCATAAGGTCAACTTTGATGGTGCATCAAAAGGAAATCCAAGAAACTCAGGCTATGGCACAGTCATAAGAAACAAATCAGGCCAAATTCAAAGCCTCATCGCCGAAAATCTCGGATGCGACACCAACAATTCAACAGAGCTTTAGGGTCTTATCAAAGGAGTGCAAATGGAATTAGTTCAAAACCTCACCTGAATGATCATTGAATGAGACTCCAAAATCATAATAGACTTGGCAACAAAAATCCTGAATGGAAGAGATCCAGGGAAAATCACACCTAGCTGACGCCTCCTTGGCCCTCTCTATAGCTTCTAGGCTCTTCTCATACCCTCTCTAACTCTAACCCCTTCACACATTTGGTTAAGTGAAAACAAATTTGTGGACAGAATGGCCAATGCAGGGGTTGACTCTATGCAGCAGATCATTCTCCATGATTCTCGGTAGTCCCAAAGCTCACCCCTCTAGCTCCAATGCTAGGATATTTCACAGCTGGGCAGAGTTCCACCTCTGTCTACTTAGAGTATCTTCCATGTCAGCAATGATCAGAAGCTCAGGAGCGAGTGCAGAAGAACATCAGTTAGCAGTTGATTTCTGAACCTTGACAATCGAGAGTTAGGAGAACGAAGGTCACTCTTTCCCAAATTCGTGAAGCCACGGAAAGTGAGAGAGAATCTGGAACATCGATGCTCGAGGTGATTTGGACCATTGATCTAGCCCCATTGATCCAACATGAGAAAATTTTGGGAACTCAGGTTTCGAGAGTTCGGAGCATGGAGGGAGCTGTCTTCCCAAGTCGGGAAGACATGAAACGAGACATCGCAAAATGAAAGAGTGGATCTAGACCATTGGTGCTAGAGGAGATCTTAACCGTCAATCTGGTCCCATTGATCTAAAGTGAGAAAATTTAGGGAAATCGGGTTTCGGGAGTTCAGAGCATGGTGGGAGCTATCTGCCCAAGTTGCGAAGTCACAAAATGCGAAATGCAAGAGCGGATCTGGACCGTTGGAGCTAGAGGAGATCTTAACCTTTGATCTAGTCCCATTGATCTGATGTAAGAAAATTTTGGGAACTCGGGTTTCAGGAGTTCGGAGCATGGAAAAAGATGTCTCCCCAAGATGCGAAGTCGCGAAACGCAAAATCATGATATGTGAGAGAAGATCTGGAATGTTGATTCTAGAGAAGATCTGAACCATCGATCTGGTCCCACTGATCGAATGCGAGAAAATTTCAGGAACTCGACAATTGGGAGTTCGATGCATGAAGGAAGCTACCAACCCAAGTCGCGAAGTCACATTACACATTGTCGCAAAATGAGATAATGGATCTTGACGGTTGGTCCTCAAAGTGATATGAACCGACGATCCGGTCCCATTGATCTAAGACAAGCTTGTAAGCAGACAGGATGTATGCATCTCTATCAGCAGATAGGCTGCAGGCTTTTTCGTAAGCAAATAGGCTGCAAACATTTTTGTAAGAAGACAGGTTGTAGGCATCTTTGTAAGTAAACAGGATGCCAGTCTTTTTGTAAGCTCTCAGCTAGAATTAGTATAAGGATCCACTTTTATTCACAAAAAATATATATTTTTTATAATATTAATATATTATAAAATACAGTAATATATTTAAAATATATATTGGTTTGAATTTGTTATGTTTCGATTTTCCAAATTAATAGATCATAAAAGAAGTCATAATATATGGAGATCGTAATATATTATAAAATATATTAATATATTAAAAAATATATTAATATATTTAATAATAACAATATTTTTAAATACTTAATATTAATGTATTAAACCAGTCGTCTTAACGCAAGATCTATCAAGTGCCGAGAGGGATCAAATATCTGGGGGTGAAAACCTTTTTTAGAGTGCAAAATTTGAGGAAAGGTTAAAGGTTTGAACTTTGAGAGATTTGATCCCTTTAGGCCCTTGATAGTTCAGAGGTTAAGATGGATCTATGATGGTGAGTATAAAGGTGCTCTAAAGTGAGTATGGAGGAGATGTTGAGGTGTTAGAATTATGTTATGTTATGTTAGATAATGCTACACTAAAACAAAATTAAAGTCGGCTCAATTAAAAAAAATTAACAATAACCAAATAAAGTTGGTGCAACTAAAAACCAATTATAGGAACCAAACAAAACTTCTGGAATGAAATAATAATAAAAAAATCACACCTTAAGGAATTGGATCCCTCTATGTGCATGATAGATGGATCTATGTTGCTAAACTTAAATTAAATTATCTTTAATGAATTTATTTTTTTTCAACAAAACAAAGTTCCTTGGCCTTAATAAGCCTTATCTTTTGTCATTTTTTATATTTATATTGACCTCACATCATTATATAACATAAAAATTAACCTTTCATAGGTGCTTTGGCTTTACTATCTTGGTTAGGAACAATATGAACCATCATTAACACTATGTAATAAGACAACCTAACTACACATGCATACTTCGCACACATATATTTAAATGTATGTATGCTATTTGAGTTTTTTTTTATTGCATCGAATTTAACTATTTGGAATAGTCCAAGTTTCCTAAAATTAATTCTACATGATTTTAAATTAAGAGGGACCAATTTTTAAATAATCATCTCACTTAATTTGATGACTGAATGATAAAGGGAATTGTTTTATATTTTTATAATAGTTATTTTTTTCAATCTCATTTAATTATATGAATAAACAATAAGGGGGATATTTTTTCAACACTCATAATTTCCAACTATTAAAACTAACTAGAATCATTCACAAATTTGACCAGAAAAATATCCAATCATGTAAATTATGAAGAATTATCACATGATCTATGTAAATTGCAAAATATTACAAAGAGTTATGACCCTTGACACAAATTCCAAACATATGTCACATTCTTGCATTGTATTAATGTTCATGTTTTTTGTCCAAAATTTCTATTTGTAATGTACAATGCAATTATGACCATGAAACTTGATCACCACTTAAACCATTACTATTATCACATGAACTAATATCTTAAAATCTAAAATTCCACAATGTAGGTGGTTGAGAAAAAAATATACATTGTAGTATAATGTTTTCCTTTTTACTAAGTTTTCTCTTATCATTAACTAAGTGTCTAATAAGTCATCCTTCAACTAAGCAATAATGAGTGAAGGCTATCTATTCTATCAAAGGAACCTAGGACTTTCTCTTGGCCCCAACCATTATCTTGCATGTAGTGGCATGAGCCCACATGCATGAGCACAAGAACAAGCATGTTATTGGAAAGACTTGAACATTGGTGGGGTCTATATTATCTATTTGATTTCATCAATTAGGTTAAAAACCCTTATTTTATTTAAACATAATATTTGACCAATCATCCACTCTATGAAACAAAAAATCATCTCATCATCTCTTGTGTGTAGTAGAGGGTGATGCTTCTCACTCCCCACTCGAAATAACAAAAATGAAACTATTTAAGGAGAATAAAGCTCCATTAATATAGATCAAAAAATTTCAAAGGATAAGGGACCACTTATGTCTTAAGAAATAATAAATAATATTTAAGGAACTTAAAAACCAAATTGAAAATTTCAGAAAGTTAGACAACCTCATAAGGTTTTCTTGAAAAATAATATAAGATTGAATATTTCTTGAAATATAATATAAGATTGAATACTTTTTAAAACATTTATTTATTATTGGAAATTATTATCTATTCACTTATCCCCCAATGCTCAACACCCCCAACGCATATCCCCAATTCCAATCTTACTTTCACACTTTCTTATCGTCCAATGCTCAACACCCCAATTCATATACCTAATGGCTATATTACTTTCACACTTGATCTTTTTCTACTTTTCACTTTTGCAACCTTGGGATTCTTAGATTCCTCATCTTTCTTATGATCCTACTCCCTAAAGACTAAGGATTAAATTAGTATTGAAGTAGAAAATCATAATGTTTTTTTGGGTCATTCCTTAATGTTTGCTTGAATTTCTTTGTAGAGTTAAGTTCCCAAACTCTCTAAGACAAATTAATTTATTAATTTAAAAGAAATATACAACATAAGTGGGCCTAATGGTTAAGAACATGTGTTTCCTCATAAGACGTCAGAAGTTCAAATCCATAGGGGGGTAGTGTATGTATACCTCTGTAGACTTTACGAGTCAAAATTGTTGGGCGGAGGGGGTGTCTCATACACCAGTTTGGTGTCTGTCTTGGTTGTGACCTTAAAAATAAAATAATATCTAATTTTATCATGTATTAATTTCAGCTTGTATCCAATTTCATTAAGAATATTTATCAAGGAATGTTAAAAGATGTTTTTGTTGGTTGGCTAGAATTGGTCACAAAGTTTTAAAAATATTCTTTTTTGTTGTAGAAAAGGTAGGTGGGTCAACTAACTAACAATAATTTAGTTGGAAATTTAAAATCAAAATAATTTCATGGAAAACCCAGGAGTTAACGAGTTGTTTTTTAACCCAAGTAGGTTCGACATGAGCTAGAAAACTGAAATTTATTTTTAATGTTTATGTAGTGAAAATAATGGTGGCATAGTTATGAAAATGGTGGAATTAAATCTATGTGGAGAATGAAATTGTTCGAGTGTCCACACCTGATTACTAATCTAGTGGGTAAATTTAAAAATTTCCATTAATGGAGTTGAAGGGAAAATGTTTCTTTTTCCTAGACAAGTCATAACCTTTGGGAGTGTCATGAAATCTTACAAAAATTATTGTTTTATATATTACTAGTACTGAGTATTAAAACCCTCCCTCACAGAATCTAAGCATCGATGATAATTCTATCAAACACATAAATTTAAATTGATATTGATGCATTGAATGTATGCCATGATAGGTTTTGTATTTTAATATGCATGATAAAGTATGATCATAATATGATGGACTAATATTTTCTTTGTATATTATGGTTGAAGGATAAAATAAAGAATCTAAATAGTAACGAACTTGCATGTGATGATATTATTTAAATGATAGTGTTTCAATGCATATCCACTTTGTAGGATATTCTGACAAGCCAACCATCATATTCTTTGGGAATGGTATAGATATTAGCATGAGGTTATCTACAACCAAGTATGGGGGAGATGTTGAGGCATTAGTTTTATATATGTTATGTTATGTTAGACAACACTACATCAAAAAAAATTGATGTTGTCTCTGTTACCCCCCCATGCCTACGGGTAACTAGGGGAGATCATGTCTCATAGCCCGCAATGGAGAACATGACCCTGACCATGA
>JASDQU010290033.1:0-14736 GCA_032191745.1 Picea mariana | reverse complement strand
AACAACCCGACTGTAGTGCGCCTCCCAAATAATCTTGGCATGCTCGCTTGAAGGAACACAAAGATGTCCCAGGTGACATAGCAGGGCATCCTGGAGGTGAAAATTAGGAACTTGCTTACCCTCCAAGAGTGTATTGTATGTGTGGCCGAATTCTGGATCACTTTTGTAGAGAAGCAGCCAATTGGAAGTCTTGTTCCCACAAGAGTTGAGCATCGTGGTTAGCGCCATGATATGGGGTCGGTTGAGGTAGTCTGCAACATTATTGGTGCTTCTTTTCTTGTACTTAATGTTCAAATGAAACTATTGTAGGTATGTGGACCACTTCTGATGATGATCACCCTCCAAATTCCCTTGTGTCTATATGAACTGCAAGGTTTGATGGTCTATTTGGATGACCGTTTCCTTTCCCAAAATGTAATGCTTCCATTGTCAGCAAACCTGCACAATGGAATACATATCCTTGTCATAAGTGGGATACTTTTAGACTCTTTCGAAAAGTGTCTCACTGTGATATGCCACTGGATGCCCTTGTTGAGTAAGGACTGCCCCAATAGCATAGTCGGAGGCATCTGTATCGATCTCAAATGGTTGCTGCAAGTATGGTAATGTGAGCACTGGTGCAGAGAAGAGACGATGCTTCAAATCGTCGAACGCCTTCTGTTGAGATTCATACCAAAATAATTTTTCTTTCGCTCCTCCCTTGGTGACTTGACTCAAGGGCCAAGTGATATGAGAGAATCCCAACACAAACCTGTGGTAGAAATTGGCAAGACCCAAAAAGATGCAAAGCTCTGTTAGGGTGGTTGGGGTTGGCCAATCCTGAATGAATTGGATCTTGGCTAGATCCACATGCACCCCCGGTCATCAATAATGTATCCCAGATACTGAACCTAGGTCATGCCAAAAGTGCATTTCTCCAAATTGTCACACAACTTGTGTTGCTGCAGTGTTTGGAGGACTTGTCGGATGTGGTGGAGGTGCTCTTTCCAAGTCTGGCAAAAGATTAGAATGTCATCCAAGTACACCACTACAAATGAGTTGGTGAATGGTCACAATGTGTCTTCCATTAGTCTCATGAAGGTTGCAGGGGCATTCATCAACCCGAAAGGCATGACCAGCCATTCAAAAAGGCCCTCCTTGGATTTGAAGGAAGTCTTCCACACATCAGAGGGACCGATTGGTACCTAGTGATACCCAGACTTCAAGTCGATCTCACTGAAATATCTTGCCCCCTTGAGTTGGTCCAGAAGGTCATCAATCCGTGGGATCAGGTACCTATTCTGGACAACGATCTTGTTCAGTGCCCGATAGTCAATGCAGAGTCTCCAAGTCCCATCCTTCCTCTACACTAGAACGATCGGGCTCCCACAGGGCGATGAACTCAGCCGGATGTGACCTTTCTGCAAAAACTCCTGAATCTGCCTCTTGATTTCATCATTCTCCAGAACAGAGCACCGATAGATCGGTCCATTGGGAAACGACGCACCTGATGTCAGATGATGGGGTTCTTGACCTAATAGTGTAGAGGCACCCCTGCGGGGGAGGTGAAGATGTCCTCATACTCCTCCATGACCTTATCCATCTATTGGTGTCATGTAGAGGGGCCCTGTCTGGAGGTCGTGGCCGCAGTCTTCTTCTTTCCCTGAGGGTGGATCATCAGGAAAACAAATTTCCTGGTTTTGGCAATGAGCCTACTGCATTGTTTTGTAGTAACCAAAGAGATGGCTGTAGGCGGTGCTATTTCCGGTATCATGTACAACTTATTTCCCAAAGTAATAATAACTGCACGAGACCTGGACTCATACACAACATGTTGCTTCCACAAGTATGGTTGGCCTAATAATACATCAGAAACATCAAAAGGAGCAATGTCACATAATACCTCATCCGTGAAGGGCTTGATGATGTAGGGAAGGTGACATTGTTGGCTTATGCGGAGGTGTCATCCTTGGTGTAGCCACCCGATGGTGTATGGTTGTGGGTGTGCTGTGGTCGGCAAGCCCAGTCGTTTCACGACCTCTACTGAGATGAGGTTCTTCTGGCTCCTTCTGTCGACAATGAACTACAATGGGGAACCCTTTACCTCTAGATCTTCTGGTTCTTTCTTATGGATCTTCATGGTGGAAACAATGGCATTGGGCTCTGCATCAATAATTTGCTTCCCCCTGTCATTCCCCTTGTCGAGTTCTGATTCAGAGTCAGAGCCTGCATCCGATTCAGAATCCTTCAACTCGGCTACTAGTGACTGCTTGGCTCGACAGTCACTTGTGTTGTGAGTGGAGCTCTTATGGAACTCACACCACTTCCCTATGTCCTTTTTTGGCTTTGTGATGTTGTTCTTTTCTTGTAGATTTGGCGGGTTGTCCTGGGCCGCCCCTCCTTTGCTTGGTCCTTTGTTCGATGGTTTGGGGGTACCTTTCCCTTGCTTCTGATTCGCAGACCCAAAGTCTCACTTCTTTTGTTTGAACTTCTGCTGAATCTTGGCAACATACTGGTATGCCGCACCAAGCGAGGAGATGTTGAGGAACTCCATTTCCTCTTGAATGTATCTATGAAGAAAACTGCAGTACTTTAACACTAAATGTTTCTCTGCATCTTTGATACCCAACTTTGTGCATAGGGTATGGAATAGATTCGTTAGCTCATGCACATCTTGGTCTCTTTGCTGCCGCAGCGTAGTCTATTGTATGTATTTGTCCTCATATCTCCCCAAGGGATAATATTGTTCCTTGATGGCATCTTAGAAAGAATTCCAAGTGGGTACATCTGAGAATAGAGAGGGTTCCCCCTTGCTCTGTTTATCCTAGTAGGTTTCCCACCAGTCCTTGACATGGGGGGCAACTTTAAGGAGTGAAAAAATAATCCTTTCTCGGTCGAAAAAGTCATGAACCGAGAAATATCCTTCTAGAAAATTCAACCTTCTATCAATGCCATCTACATCTATTTGGCCTTCAAATACGGGAATGCCAAAGTTTACTTGTACCTTAAAAGGAGTGGGGCCTCTAGAGTGGCTGTTGGATGTAGATGCACTGCCAGTGGGCAGCTGTTGAAGGATCTGGGCAAAGTTGTCCATCATCGCGTTCCTTTGTTTCTCGAGGGCCTCCTTGAGCAATAATTTGATAGGATCTCCTGCTCCCTCATCTTTCATTTCTTCCCCCATTGGCAACCGTCGAGGTTTGCAAGGCTGATCTTGCAATGGTTCAACCAGATCGAGCCCTAACTCCTTATACCCCGATCTCATTGGGGACATGCAAAGAAGGATCGAAAAAGAGCAGATTGCTCTGATACCACTGATCTAGATTTATGTAGGAACACAATGAAATACAAAAATACACATAAACACAGATATGCAACAGAAGCAAAACTTCATTTCATTAATAACAAATGTCTGAAATATGCTTACAAACAGAATGGAAATAAAATAGCTCAGCCGCTGGTAGCTTATCTCTGAGAAGAGATGTGGTGGCTACTAGCCTATGAAATCTATGTTACAATGAGGCTTGAAGGCCTATATATTATTGAGAAATAATGGAAAACCCTAAACATCCAAAAACCTAACCCTAGGAGATGAAACATCAGAATATGGGCCCCGTTGGGGTAAATTGGTACATCAATTTCCCGGGGTCGTAACTTTGGCATACTATCTCTGTTTGATGCACATGATACATCATTAGAAATATCTATTTGAGGAATACACTGTTGACAGTGAATATTGAGTCTGGAACAGACTCATATTCGCCAAATCATTCATGCCCAAAAAACGTCGTTTAGGGCCTCAAAATGGCTCCGGAATTTTAGGGCTCGAAAAATTGCTAAAAATAGTAAATTGTGCTACAATTAAGGAAACTGAAAAAACAAAAGAAAAAATGGTGTGGGTCGAAGTGGAATAGGTGGGTGACTACCAATATCCACCTGGATCATTCCTCCCCCCTTAGGAAGCAATTGTCCCCATTGCGTTGAGTTCCTCCATGAGATGAGGAAACTTATGTTGAACTTGGTCCCTGGTGAGCCACTTTCCCCGACGAAGGAGTTGGCCTGCTTTGACAACTCGATATAGCTAGATCCTCTACTGGAGGGTGTTCTTGATCTGTGTGTCCATAATATGATCAATTGTGGCTTGTTCCATGCAATCTGGGTTTAACTCTGTTGGTGTGAGTTGTTTTTCCATGTCGGATGTGTCCAATAGAGGTGGAAAGTAGGGCCGAAGGCCGTCGACATTGAACACTGGGTGTAGAACAAGGAATGGTGGAATACTAAGCTCAAAGGCATTGTCCCCTACAGGCTTGGTGATGGTGTATGGCCCATATCGGAGATGGTAAATATTGCGGTAGGGTCTAGCGAGGCACTCCTTTTGCAAATGTAGCCACACTTTGTCACCCACATGAAAGTTGTGTGGCACCTGATGTTGATCATGTCACTGCTTGTACTTAGCATTGGCTTTGTCCAAGATGTCACGAACCTGTTGGCGGATGTGCTAAATGCACTCAATGAAGTTGTTTGCCTTGTCAGCCTCAAACTGGACATGGGATGAATCTACCTGAGTAGTAGCAAATGGCATGGCTACGTCAATGGTACATAGTGGCTGGAATCCCAAGCTCACCTGAAAGGGGCTATGGCTGGAATCCCAAGCCCACCTGAAAGGGGCTATGGCTGGTTGAGCTATGGAGAGCCCAGTTGTAGCTGTGCTGTACATAAGCTAGGATCTCATCCCATGTGTGTGGATGCTTTGAGTTGTACATCCGAAAAATGTGTACAATCATCCGGTTGATGACCTCTGTCTGACCATCAGTTTGTGGATGGAAAGCTGTGGACTTGGTGAGCTTGGTGTCCAACATTGACCAGAGGTTGGACCAAAATGTACTGAGGAACCTGCTGACCCGATCTGATATGATGGAATGTGGGATCCCAAAGTGTACCCACACTCACTCAAAGAAGAGTTTAGCAGTGTCTTTTGCTGTGATATTTTTCTTACAGGCCATCTGTTATAGGATAAATCGGTATATGCAGACACTAACAGATTTCCCTAGATCCACCTAGATCTAGAACAAAATCGGTATTTGCAGACACTAATAGATCTCCCTAGATCTAGCTGGATCTATAACAAAGCATGACAGGACATGACTCCTTCTCTAAGTTGCAATCATCGAATCTACTATCAGAAAGGAATGAGTGACATACCTTTATATCACTTCCTTAGGTCTCTGTTGTTCCTACTTCACTCTGGTGCTTTTGTGAGATTAGGTCCAAGACAATACAAACCAACCAATGTGAATATGGCAAAGTATATTCAATGTCAACCTATGCATATGATTAAGGAGTTATGCAATAAAATAGGAGTAATTTTATGGGAAAAGAACATGCCACTGTATCATATTAAATGAAAGTAGAAGATACAACTAGACCGCCTTGATGTCACAAGCTTGCTTTCAGTGGTCCTTGGTTCCAACACACACACTTTCTCTACATTTTTATGAAGAAGGTCCGGTATGGCTTGATAGACAAATGGGGTCTTCAATCTTTAATTCAAACAGGGTTCCTCACACAATTCTTTCATCATTTCTCTATTAAAACTTGCTTAACCTCTTCCTTGAGAAACCCTTCATTATATAGGAGAAGGAGAGATGGTTAAAGGGATGTGGATGATCCCACTAAATCTGAGAAGTCAGTAGGATGCCAACCATGTGAATGCCAACTCATTTTCTAGAAGATCTTCTTCTAGAACCTTCGTAACTCCCTCTTCCTTTTAAGCTTTAAAACAGGTTCACCCCATACCTATAGAGCAGACTGCGAGCACCTCACAGGCTAGGTATAGGGTTTCCTGTGAGAATCAAGATTCTCACACCCTACAACATAGTTAGCCTGCAAACTCCTCTTAAAAATATGTTTTATGGAAGAAGGCAACAATCACTTTTCTCAGGTAAAAGGTCCTTATGAAAGCCTAAACACATAACTGTAGAGACACCACCAGAGTGACAAAAATAATGTGTAACAGAATGCCCCCCAAAGTATGAGGTTGGAACTTGTGACAGCCGAAATACTTTGTAAAATGTGTGTGTTTGTCAGAAACAAGGATCACACCGAATTGGAAACCTGCAAACAATCAAGCATCTATAGAATATAATACCAGTTCTGAGGTAGGCATTCCCATGCTTAGACCACAAATGAATAAAATCATAAATGTAGGCCATTACCACCAATCACATTGTGGATTAATGCCACTAATAATACCACATAGCCACCATGAATACACTGTGGATCTATGTGTTTAGAAGATGCATATTAGGACATAGCCACGCGACATACAAAGTGGATCTATGTGTCAATACAAATCATAAATACTCCAATGCAACTTGGGCCAAAAAAGACGAGACCCAGGGTCTTTAATCCCGTCATCTGAAAAAAGTACGAATCTAACCATGTGATTACATGTGTCGAAGTAGAACATGGTAGAAACCACTCGATTATTGGTCATTGATGAAAACCGTTAACAAGTGCGAGAGAAATCACCATTGATGTCAATGAATCCCAAGGTACATAAGTACAATCCAAACGAATGTGAATAAATGAGCTAAAGTCAAACATTTGGCAGAATATCTCGATCAGGGACCAATGATGTGAATCCACTGTCGAAAGCGAAGAGACCTGCCATTAAGACATGCATGTTCTAAGGTACTAAATGATTTCTAAGTCTTATTCCTGGATAATGAGTTGGAGTCGACGGAAAAAAACTCGTCACAGGAGGGCCTTTATGTATCCCTCATCAATGAAACGAAATAAGTAACATATTCTGAGGATAAGTCAAAGTATTAATATGATTTGAAATGGACATAGGGAAGGCTGACACGGTGAGAATAGACAACTGCAGATGGCCAACTCAATGGAGGGTTTGTTTGGACTTCTCTTGAACATATGAACGACATGACAATGGTCTTGGCAACATTGACTCAAAGACGACCCAAGATATGACTTCGTAGCAAGTCAGATAAGAGACAAATGAATTTACCAACCCAGATTCAAATGATGAACAAGGCATGTCATGTTCAAGAACGATGCTTACTGCCACCAATACAAATACCGAAACATATCCCTTTCCCAAAATTCCCCCCACCATTTCTGGCGAGTACCTCTTTATTTTTACACAAGCTTGAGGAAGATAACATATGCTTGTCGATGTAAGCTCATCCTTTGGACAAGTCCCTCGGAGTACATTTAACGAACCCTAGGAAGAAGTGGTTCGGTCCCATAAAGGGTCTTTCAATGTTTGTTTAATGAGTCCAAAGATAGAAAACTCGGGGTTTTTAATTTTTTGAGAGTCTGAAAAACACTTAGAGAGAACTCCCCCAATTCATTTTTCGTAAATTAGTTCGACGAGACTGGAAAAGTGATAAACTATCGCTCATCGAACGTTTTCTTCAAACACTTTTACGAGTGTGAAAAGAACAAGATCGCTCGATAATCTTTTCATTTTTATGGAGCATGAAAAGATCTTAAAGGATACTCCCTTATTTTCGTTGTTTTTGTGTTACCATGACGAGTACGAAAAGACAAAAAAAGTATACTCGGTTATGTTCTCATGTATTTTCGAGCGAGAGAACGAATGAAGACTGAGATCGAGCTTTTTCCTACAAAACCTTAAAAATATATTCATACATGTGATGAAAAAAGGGAAAAAATACTTGTACACCGCCATTCAGGCTTCTAGGTCACCTACCTATGAAAAAAAACATACTCACAAGGCTATCAGGGTATTAGGTTTTTAAACAAAATAATAAAAATAATATACAAAAAATCAATAAGAAATAGTAAAAAAGTGAATAAATATGGGTGAAAAATCCCTTTTTACCATTTCATTGTTACTTTGCCAAAAACTTGTCCAACACACCTCTTTTTCTCCAAATTTATTTGCTCGATTGCGGAAGGTACAGGTGATCATTCGGCAAACAGTTTCGGCCAACGAGGTAATCTATTGATTCTTCAACTTTTCTATGGTTTACTTTTGATTTTTATTGGCAATTTTTAGAGTTTTGAGTCCATTTTAGGGCTGGTAGGTGCGCTCAAGCATTCTCGCAGGTGGGCCATTCAGGACCTACGAGAATCTAACATTTTCGTAGGTGGGCTTCAGTGCACCTGTGAGAATCTCGCACTGTACAAAAAATTCACCTACGAGGGCCAAAAAGTAGATTTTTGTGTGTGGTTTTGCTCAATAAAAATTTGTTCAAGAGGTTAAAAAGAGTTGCTAACTTCCTTCTCAGGGCTCCATTGCAGGTATTGATCATCACGATGTTGGAATGGAGGGAAAGGCAACACGAGGAGGATGATTCCATTGTCGAAAATGATCCGCGTACAGTTGCTTCCCTCCGGGAATGTGGTGTTTTAAAATTTTTAGGGATCTCGGGCATGAGATCCCAATTCAGGTTGTTAGAGTACATGGTCCACATGTGGGATGTGGATCAACAATTATTTCATGTAGGAGTCCACACGCTGACACTAGATATCGAGGATATCTATTTTCTGACGGGGTTGTCACGACGTGGATCCCATGTGACTTTGACCAGATGTAGGGGTGGTGGACATCCTATGAGTGAGTATGTTCACCGACACTATGTTCCTGAGGCGGAGAGAAGAAAGGGTAAAGTTTCCATTTGGGGGGTCCAAGACTTGACCCTATAGACTATCTTGTTTACCATTTCATGCATGGCTGGGAGCGCTGCTCCACACATGGCTCTCCAGAGCTATTTCCAATATGCAATAGAGTGCACTGAGCCTCGGGTTTTCAACTGGTCGGACGTGGTTCTCCACAGTATGAAGAGGCAACTGACAAAGTGCTTAAGGGGTGACTTGAAGCAGTTCGGGTACGTGTCACTTTTAGTGTCATTCTTCCTTGAGAGGGTCCCACTACTGTGACTATAGGTAGATTGGGGTTTACCGGCCCCACATGATCTGAGGATGCAGAGGTGGTGTAACATCATGGCGTGGCATGTAGCAGGGCCTATAATCAAATATAACGATTCATTTTTTGACTGGTTGAGACCCTGGATGCTGATGATCGATGACTACGCATACACCGGTTTGGATTTCCGAGGAGATCCAGATTTGGTCCTGCCTAAGGATGCTCAGTGGGGTGACTTAGGTGAGAAGTACACATTTTTTTCTTTTTTAATGTTTTTACAAATTTTATTATATGAAATGTTTTTATGTCTATCCAAGGACTAATAAAAAATTTCTTTTGATGTCACAGATGTGGGTCCGTATCGACCTCCAGGAACGTCTCCCATCCAGAGATGAGGAGAAGTGGCTCTAGTGGCAAGATGAGATGTTGAGGACTATGAGGCAGTTGAACATAAGTTAGAGAGATTGACTGCGGATGTACCAGACATCGCTATTGGGGAGATCCCGAGGCGTTATCAACGCCATACTGTGGGCATGTCTGAGTCTCTTAGTAGTCTGCTCTATAGGGTAGCCCGAGCAGTTTTATGTTACGGTGAGCGTCATCCATGATGCTATCTTGTAGAAGCTATGGCCTTCATATTTTGAGATTTTGGTCTTTGGACATAAACTTTTTGTAAAAAATTTTGATCGTTATATACATATATACAACTTCTACCAGCTTATATTATGTTGTATAATACATGTGATGTGTGATTGGTTTATAAATGTCCCAAATGTCTGTCTAACACATAATTAGCTAAAGCATCAGTCAATGTATTTAGACATTTAGGAATGTGATGATATTCGATGTAATCAAAATAACGTTCTAAGAGGAAAATTCGTAAATATACCCGTAATAAAGTAGGACTTCGGATAGAATAGACATTACTTAACTGTAGCAATACTAGCTATGAATCGATTCGTATAACTAGGTGGCGGATAGAAAACGAAATAACATCAGTCAACAGTTCGATGATGGCACTATATTCTGCAATATTATTGGTCACACGACTGAGGAAAACACCTCGTAGACTAATAAGTTCATTTGTAGGTGTGTGAATTGCCCATGCAGTAGAAGTTAAGTTTTGAGTACTAGGACTAGCGCCATCGACGAAGCCAATGTGGGGTAGCGAAGACTCCAACATATAGAAACCAAGCACAACGCAAGGTAAGCGGTTGAGGGTAGAGACCAAATAATGAAAAATCACACTAAAGTCAGACACAAAAGAGTATGATACAATAAAATACAAGAACTCATGCACATATGACCTAAGCATAGTACTTCTTTAAGTAAATCCCATTTCTGGGTTCACTCAAAGGGACACCATCATAGTCCATTAACTCGTAGGATTCTTTCTCCAACAAACATCTGACGATATAAGGACCTCGCCACATAGCCTCAAATTTTTCGGCTCCTAACAAATCCTGATCTTGTTCATAAAGGAGGACTAGATCTCCTTCAGAGAAAACGTGTGGTTTGACATGTTTGTCATATTGAGATTTGATGCATTTCTTCTCAGTTTCTATAATTAGGGTGGCATCACGATGGGTTTTGTCTAGTTGCATAAGATACCGTAGATGTTCTTCTTCAACATAAGTGTTTGGGATAATTTCAACGACGAGTTTAGATATGGTATCTCACATTCAATCGACAGGTTGGCTTCAATACCATAAACTAACTGGAAAGGTGAAAACCCAGTAGCAGACTTGACAGATGTTCGGTAAGCCCACAATGCCGAAAATAACATCATGTGCCAACTAGTTTTGTGAATCCCTATCATTCATCGAAGCATGGTAATGAGGAATTTGTTTATTACTTCAACCTGGCCATTGGCCTGTGGGTAATAGGGTGTTGAGTTTTCATGGAGAAGACCCAAATTTTCAGTGAGTTCGGACATCATAAAGTTTCTAAAGTGGCTACCGTGATCAGTAACAATAGCTTGGGGAACACCAAACCGAGCAATGAGATGATTGAATATGAATAGTGCTGCAGTCTTTCCCATATTATCGAATGTCGGCATCTCCTCGACCCATTTTGTAAAATAATCTACGGCTACAATAATGTATCCATGCCCTCTGATCGAGTGAGGGTGACATGTCATGAAATCGATACCCCATTTCGCAAAAGGTCCAATGGAGATTACAGGGTGTAAAGGAGTAGGGTGTGATCGTATTTTGTTGTTGTATGTTTGGAAAGCGTGGCATTTTTGGATGACGATAATAAAATCTTTGAATAAAGAGGGACAAAAACATCTATCTCGTAGGATCTTTTGGACAGTAGAATACCTAGACATGTGACCACCACATGCTCCAGAATGGCAGTCATTCAAGGCTTTCTTAGCTTCATCAAAGGTGAGACATCGTTGAAAGACAGAGTCAACCCCACAGCAAGAAAGAGTTTCACCGAGGATAATATACTGACATGCTTGGTAACGTATTTGACAGTGGCTAGTGCTAGACAAATCGGGCCCAAAAGTCTGAGTTTGGAGATATATAATGATATCCCCATACCAAAGGTCATCGGAACTGATCAGGAAGAGGGATTCATCGGGTAACGAGTCCTCTGCTACATTTTTCATCTTAGAACAGGGAAGGTCACAAATCAATTCAGTAAACACCAAGGATTTCTTGGACTTAGCACGTTCGAACTTTAAGTTAAACTCTTGGAGTATTACGATCCATTTGGAGTATTTCCCCCCTAGCAATTGGCGTGTAAGAATGTGCTGCATAGGGTTGCAGTTGGAAATCACAGTAGTCTTGCGTAAAAGGATATAGTGCCAGAAATGTTGGACAGATTGGATGGCTGCCAATGCCAGTTTTTCAACATGTAAATACTTGGTTTCAGTAGTCGTGAGACTCTGACTCAAATAATAGATGACATGTTCGTCATGAGAATCATCCTCCTAGACCAGAACCATTGCAATGGTAGAGTCCGAGGCTGTGAGATAAAGGAAATAATCGCGACTGTAATTGGGTGGGAAAAGTAATGGGGTACGGGTTAAACTCAATATCAAAGCTTCGAAATCTTTGTTAGCAGTGGTATCCCATACAAACTCAGAACCTTTCTTAAGCAGTCGAGTAAATCCAAGGGTTAACTCAACGTAGTTTGGGATGAAACGACGTAGAAAGTTTGCCTTCCCTTGAAAACTCTCTAACTAGTGGAGTGAGGAAGGAGGAGGGAGATTAAGAATTGCCTCGACCTTCAAAGGATCTACTCCGATCCCTTGACGTGAAACAATAAAACCCAGAAGTCGGCCGGATTCGACACAAAGAACACATTTGTGTGGATTTAAGCATATACGGTAAAACCGACATCGAAGGAAAATGGATTGGAGGTGTGTTGGATGATCGACACGATGCATGGAATGAGCCGGTAAGTCATTGAGGTATGGTTGAACAATGTGCTTTATATCATGAAAGGCATAAGACATAGCATGTTGAAAATTTGTGCCAGAATTCTTTAAACTGAAGGGTAGTTTCCGGTAGGGAAAAGTTCCCCAAAAACAAATAAAGGTGGTCTTGTGTTGATCTACGGGTACGATATTGATTTGATTATATCTGGAGAAATCGTCCATCAGGAAGAAGATTTCACTTCTGGCACAACTGTCAACTATCTGGTCAATGAAGGGGGTAGGAAAGTTGTCTTTAGGTCTAGCTTTATTAATATCCCTATAATCAATGCACACGCGGATTGTACCTTGTTTCTTGTTAACCAGAACTAGATTGGAAACCCAGTCAGTTAGAGCCACAGGGTAAATAAAGCCATCTTTAATAAGTTTCTCAACTTCGAGCTTGATGGTGGCTATTTTACGCGGGTGGACTGGACGAAGTCGTTGTTGGATGGGTTTAGTGCCCGAGTATGTCTTAATCTCGTGTACAACAATGTCAGGGTCAATACCTGGCATTTATTCATAGCTCCATGTGAAGACGTCACAATTTTTTTGAAAAAGAGACTTGTAGGTGACAACTTCATCATGGGAACACAAAGCTCCGATATGCACATTTTCGACAACTCCAGGTTTAATGGATATGTCGAGGGGGATCATGGGTGAAATATTACTTAAGTTCCCTTTATAAAACATATCGTGTGTAGACTCGGGAATGGTAGAAATGATGACAACGATTGACAAAGTCGAGATCCATTGGTAACTCTCAATGGTGTGTTGTTCCAGGAAGAGAATTGAACGATGATGTCCATCGTCCCAAGGGGTGTCTTCCATGGACATAACAAACATAATCATCTTGTCTATAGGAAAAATGACATGGAATGGATCCGGAGATGAATCACCAAGAGAGGGGGTAGAAGGGGTTGCTGATTGAATGGCTTGATAAGCTGATTCAACTGGACTCAAAGGCATTTGGTCACCATATTGAAGATGATCACCGGGGTTGGGTACTATCCACGGGTCATAAAACGCAGGAGTTTCTCAAACAAAGGTGGAAATCATGTTGATCGAGGCGACAAACAAATGTGGAACATTGGGTGGTGGAATGGGGAAAGTACCCATGAAAGAGGAATCTTTAAGAAGACCCACACCGACATTCTCATATCTAGGGGGTGTTTTTGAAATGAACAGTACATTGCTGGTGCGTGCATCAGAGTTAAAGAAGGCCAATTGGTCCATCGTAACTAATTTTCCTTGATGTGGGAAACGTACGACACAGAAAAGAGTGGACACAACTAGATGCATGGAATCGATCAAGCTACAACCAAGTAAAAGATTGTAATCGAGAGGAGTGTCAAAGAACTCGACTTCTACATTGACCATTTTGCCTTCTAACGTAATAGGAAATGAAGGGAGGACACCGTAAGGTTTAAATCCATAGCCATTAAAGGCTTTGAGTGTGTTGTGTGATTCGGTTAAGAGAGGAGAGCCAATGGTTTTCCAACAGGTAATAGAAATGACACACATCGAGGCACCCTCATCAATAACTGTTCTACAAATGTTCTTGTCGGAGACAATAACTTGTATTTGGAATGTGAGTTGAGGGGGTAACCTTGGAATGTGATCTTCCAAGTAAAAAATTATTAAATTTGTATCGGTAGGGTCGATTCCACTAATAGATTTCAACAGTGCCTTCCGTTGTGTAGGACAACTCTGAAGGACTTCGAGGGCTGTTGTTGGGAAAAATACCCTACGGACTAGCAAACTAGGGTCAGACTTGCATGCAAATTTCGACCGTAAAGAAATGACCTTTTAACCTACCACCCAAAACTTAAACCCCTCTTTCACGATATATGCATGGAAAGGAACTACTAACCTTTTTACTGATGTTTGGTGTAGATCCTCCATTGCGCTTTTGACCACTTGCTTGCGCTGCTCCTTCCAAAGTTAACCTGCAATCAAGACAAACAACTACACATGCATGCTACTTTTCTACTTGAGGGTTAGAAATTAAGCATAAATTACACAAACCACATATAGCTCATGCATTGGGACGGGAAACATATTCTTTTATTATTTTCAAAATGAATCAACTTACAATTAAAGTCGAGACCGACCACCACTCCTTGATCCTGATCCTGGGCTCCTCCTCTTCTTTTGTCCTCCAACTGCTTTGCGTTAATTCTCCTTAGGCTTGAGGAAAGTCTAAAGGGTTGGGACAATGGATTCAACAAACGGACATAGTTTCTTCGCTATAATTTTCCTCCTCCAAATGGTACCCCTACCCCTTATTTTATAGGCTAGAAGGAGCTAGGGTTTTGGACGAACCCTCGGCCATGCATGGCCAGGAGTTTCAGTTAACTGACCCATAGATTTTTGTCTCGTCGGAAACTTTCCTTTTTTTTTGTTTTTTTAGGTAAAC
>JASDQU010290030.1:2207-14475 GCA_032191745.1 Picea mariana | reverse complement strand
GAATTTGGTTTAATTATAGAAGAGGTAAAAGAACAACTAATATATTCAAATTTGTAATAGATATCGCATTTCCTAGCAAGATATTTTCTTGATGTGTTCTAGAGAAGTTGTAAACTTATTTCATATACTTGGAAAGAAGTGTGAAGGTAGTGGGCATAGGAAAAAATGACTAGGAATTGGAAATTTTCTGAACCCGCCAACTCAACGATATGCGAAATATATTCCAACAAATGCCATTGTGGAAATAAGATGGACAACCTTCAAAATAGGTGACAAGGGTTCCTGAGGAGATGTAAGGCCCCGATGGTCAAATTGTATGTATCACAATTTTTGAGTGCAAGATGTCTAACACGGAAGAGACGATGTTTTGGGAATTCGGAAGTAAATTTGTACATAGCAGAAGTCAGGGTGTTGTTTGCAGGTCAAGGAATAATGGAACGACAGTCCTCCTGTCTGGGAATCCACAAGAGAAAAAATTCTACGAAGTATGCAATAGGGAAACGATATTCAAATTATACCGAGTATATTGATATTTGTAATAGATATCCCGTTACCTGGAAGGATATTTTCTACATGTTTCTGGAGAAATTGTCTACAAAAATTTACTATGACTGTTTCTTGGAGGCATGGTAAGTTGTTAGGATTAAATCTCAGTTATTTCATAGTTGGAAAGAAGTGTGAATGTTGCGGGCACAGGAAACAACAACTAGGAACTGGAGGCGCAAAAGAGATTCCAAGAAACAACTAAGTATGGAAAGCAGGCGAACGGGGTTGAAAATTTGGTCACAATAGCTTCCCAAGAGACGTGAGGACCCGAAGGTCAAATTGTAGGTCATTTTTGTATCACAGAAGTCTCGGTGTTGTTTGCAGGTCACGAAACAATGGAAGTGCAATGTAGAGCGCCCGTGTTTGGAAATCCGCGATCTGAAAAGTTGTTAGGTATGGAATGGGAAGCGGTCGGTCAAATGGAGAAAGATATTTAGACAAATGGAAAAGTATCAAAAGAAGATGGACGGGCTTGAAAATAGGGTGACAATAGTTCCATAGGAGACATGAGGACCCGACGGTCAAATTTTAGCTCTTGAAACTTTTGAGAGAAAATTGTCTAATAGGGCAGAGGGTATGATGTGAGAGTCCGGTTGTAAATTTGTATATAGTGGAAGTCTGAATGCTCTTTGGAGGTCATAGAACAATGGAAGTGCAATCTAAATCACGTGTACCCATAAATCCATGATCATAAATGTGGCTAGGTATGGAATGGGGAAGTGGGCGACTGGATTCAGAAGAGATGTGCGGACCCGACGGTCAAATTGTAGGTCTTGAAACTTTTCAGAGAAAATTGTCTAATGGGACAGAGGGTATGATGTGAGAGTCTAGTTGTAAATTTGTATATCGAGGAATTTTGGGTGTTCTTTGGACATCACATAACAATGGAAATGCAATCTAGAGCGCCTGCGCCCCTGAATCCGCGATCAGAAATGTGGCTAGGTATGGAATGGGGAACCGGATAGTCAAAGTCACGATATAAAAGCATGAGTGAAAATGTGAATCCATGAGTCCACCAACCCGCGCAACTAGATATTTTCAGTAAAACAACCAAGTAACAAGGAGAAAGTAGAAGGAAAACAGAAACGAGAATTTGGTTAAGTATAGAAGACGAAAAAAAGGACTAGCATATTCAAATCTGTAATAGATATTCCATTTGCTGGGAATATATTTTCTGTATTTTTTTGGAGTTGCATACTTATTTCATATACTTTGAAAAATCCATTGCAAAACCATAATTTTCTAGTCCAATATTTTATCTATTTAATCGTTTTATATTGTGCTTTTACCATTAAAAAGATTGTGAGAAAATTATTTGTTGAAGATTAGTTTTTATCGCAACTTGTGGGGGTGATTATGCACTTGATACATTGTTGCATGACTTTGACATATTAACTTGCATGAACACGGGGACTGGTCAACCCGCGGGCAATCTAGGAGAACGAGAAAGTCAGGTCCAAGTTTAAAGGGATTTTGTTTATATATATTTAAAATGAATTCATATTGATGTATCTTAATAGATTATTTGTGATCAAAATGTAAACCATGTTTGAATTTGAATGGTGTTATAGGCTCACAATTTTTCTCTCAAATCCAAAAGAAACAAAGAAAAAAATATATGAATTTTCATTTCGTATATCCAAGAATATTCTGAAATATAGGAAGTTGTAATATATGTATAATATAGAACATGAACATGTACAATGAAATGAGTTAATTTTAAGAATAAATACAGATTTCAAATAAAAAAACCAAACATTGAAGATCACCATAGAACAACCTCAAATATTTATATTCAAATAAACTGGGTCACAAAATACTTCCCCAAAAACAGTTGCCCTCGAATTTTCAAAAAAATGTATAGTTCATTACATATTCTGAAAAATAAAAATGTGTGGGACATAATTACTAGAATTGGGAGTGTCGCAGACTACAAATCAAAGATGTACAAGAATAAAGTTTGTAGAAAGAAGAAATTCGGCAATGGAAACAACAAGACCTGGCAAGAAGAAAAAGAAAATTGTCATTCCTTGGTTAAAACTTTGTTAGAGTAAGTGGATGAAAACAGAAGAATGTGATCAGTATCGACTTACTATGATGGTGTCCCATGCCTTTTCATTTTCTTGATGATGTCCTTTTATGGATTTCCTCAGCTTTGAGCTTCATTGGTTATTTGGAGGACAACCTTTTTGAACCATTCTTCGATGTAGCTCCTGATGGGCGCTACATTGATTTAATGGTGGATTTTTATATCGAACAATTCACTTTCGAAGTCCCTTAGATCAATAGACAAGTTGTGAAATGCTTCTTGAATATGTTGGTTTTTAATCGCATAACCGACTAGCCAGGTTTTCACATCATCTTCACCATATTCAAGAATGACATAGAAATTTTCAAATGACAGCTTTTAATAGCTATGAACTTGATAATTAAATGCTTTCTTGGTTAAAAACAACGAGTTGAATATCAATTTAGGGTCTTGGACTTCATTGGTGCTGGCATTGTGTTGTGCTTGAGAAAGTCAATGGTACTAGTACCGAGATCATTTAGGATGGTTTCAGTGAAAGAACTGTTGAAGTTCTGCCTAAACATGAAATGCCCGACTTTCTAAGGTAGAGAGATGAATTGACTTTTTCTTTTTTCATAGGAAAAATGAAACCACTAGATGTACTACCTTGCTATTCCAGCAAAACCCATTGTACCATATATGTGACATGGGTAAAATTTACATTTCATCTTCTTAAACATAGATATTCTAGGGAATTGGTAGCAATTCACCATGATGAAAATTAGATAAGATGACATAAAGAATTTATTATGCCTTCTATATTGCAATAACTAGGAAGAAATTTCAATGGAAAACAACTTGCCACAATGGAACATGGCTTTCTCCTTCACTGTAAAATATAAAATATATAGAATCATCTGAGAGATGTTGCCTGCAGTTTATTGTCTGGTTATCCTCGTGAAAATCCATGTAATTTGCCGAAAAATGGTTTTAAATGCACTAACCTATATTATGGCTATGTCTCAGGGAGCGCGCGTTGGGTTCTGTAAGAACTTAGGCAAGAGGTACAATTAATTGCCATGCTTCTTTAAGAACTGTCTGCAATTCTCACCCTTGAAAGTAGTTGTTGGTTCGGGAAGTGGTAACATATTTCAAAATACTTGAGGGTATAGGGAGACTTGGGAATGGTTTCCCAATTGGATAATCTGTTGGTTCAGAATATAGTTATCAGGGAAGCACGTGACCAGCTCCTTAAAGTAAAAACATTCAGGGATAGAAGTTGTCACTGCAATTCCATATGTGGAGATAACTTTATTTTGGGCAGAAGGGGATGAGTAGTAGTAGTCATAAGCTATGGAGCAGTGAAAAATGTGGTCCTCGAGCCCAAAAATATTAAGGCTATCTCCACATAAATGTTGTCGAGCTGCAGCCATAAGTTGATGAGAATGTTCCTTTGCTTGTCATAGTATTTAAAATGGATGGTGCAACATCATAATACAATCTCCGATAAATTTTGGTTCAATGCGTTTTAATAGGAGATGTCCTCGACCTTTTCACCTTTTAATTCCAATCTTTTCAATGTGTCTAGTGAGTCGTGACTAATAAAGGAATAATTAATGTGGATTGGGAAGCACATGATGTTGGCGAGGATGGATAGCGGCGAAAACTACTTCGTAAATTTTGTGTACCTGGAAGCCCGACAACCCGCGAATCTGTGAGAACATGAGCTGAACAATCCACTAAGTATGGAAAGCTGGGGTACAATTCTTTCAAAAAGTCTGAGGTAAATAACCATTTTTCTGAATTGATATTTCATTCTTGCTATGATGATGTGGTAAAAAAACTAAAATAAGAAACTAATCAGATTCCATAATATTCTCCCATTAATTAATTTTAATGGGAGATGTCTTCAAGTTTTTATTAATGGAAATAGTTTCGAACATCTGTGATGAGCTGTGACTAGTTAAATCATATTTAAAGTGCATTGGAAAGGGATGAAGGCAGTGGGGATGAAGGGGAGTGAAAAATTCTTTGGTACTTTTTTTAACGTGGGAGTTTGTGGTCGAATTGTAGATCACCCAAATTTTGGATGCAATATGTATACTCTGAACATGATGCATGAGAGTTTGATAACGCGTACCCGGGAACCCACAACCATAAAATTGGCTAAGTAAGGAAACAAAAGCGGTCAGTCGAACTCGTTATGTCAAAATATATATCGATATAGAATTTGTGAGTCCACCACCTGGGAACTCGCTATCATAGAGGTCGATTTGTAGATCACCCAAGTTTTGGATGCAATATGTATACTCCGAACACAGTGAATGAGCGTTTGATAACTCCTACCCAGGAACCCGCATCCATCAAATTGGCTAAGTAAGGAAACGAAAGTGGTCGGTCAGAATCGTGATGTCACTATATAGATGGATATAGAATTTGTGAGTCTACCACCTAGGAACCCGCTATCATAGAGGTCAAATTGTATATCACCCAATTTTTGGATGCAATATGTATACACCGAACACGGTGCATGAGAGTTCGATAACTTCTTCCCGAGAACCCGCAGCCATAAAATTGGCTAGGTAAGGAAACAAAAGTGGTCGCTCAGACTCGTGATGTCATGATATAGATGGATATAGAATTTGTGAGTCTTCCACCTGGAAACCTGCTATCATATAAATGCGACTAAGTATAGAAGAGAAAAAAAAGAAACAGAGCCAAAAACTTTATGCTCGATAGACAAACACTTTATCTGATGATTGTCAAGTGATGGAAATACATCGACTATGCGGCATGAGAGTTCAGAGCATGAGAGTTCCATAGGGCCAAGCTGAGAACCAGCTGGCATAAAATTTCCCAAGTATTGAAATGAACAACAACCTGTCGGACTCGTGATTCGAAGATGGATATTGAATTTCTGAGTCCACGAGCCCAGGAAGTGGTGAGCATAGACATGCAACTATACTATGTATAGAATAAAAAATGGATAATAGAGGGGAAGAAGAAAAGGGAAAAAGAGTAAAGTATAGAAGAGAAAACAAAAGTGAATAAGAACTTTATGTGTCACAGAACAACACTTGATGTTAAGTATGGAAAGGCGGGCCGGTCAGACGAAGTTATCGTAGGCACAATGAGGCTTGTGAGTTTGAGGAGCTCGAGGTCGAATTGTAAATAATTCGATTTTTTTGTACAAGATGTATATCCGAACACATATCATGGGAATTCGATAATGGCTTCGGGGGAACTCGTGGCCATAAAAATTGCTAAGTGTCGAAACAGATTGCGGTCGATCATATGTGTGATGTGAGGATATAGACGGATGTAGAATTTCTCACTCTGCCACCCTGGGAAACCGCGAGCATAAATATGCGACTAAGAATACAACCAGAAATGAATAATACAGGGAGAGAATAAAAGGGAAGAACGCACAAGGATAGAATAGGAAAAATAAAGGAAGCAAAGTACTGTATTCGTGACACAAGAACACCTAATTCTGATAATTATCAAGCTATAGAAACACATCAACAATGGGAAAAATATTTTCAGCCATGACATATAGTTGAAGCTCAACAGACCCTAGTCCAAGATAAAAGAGATGTTTATATCTATCTAAAAAAGAAATAGAAAAAATATATGACATGGCACATTTATATGAAAGCATTCAGATGGAGTCATTGTAGGTAGAGTGAGGCCTAGGGGTTCGAGTCGGGGGTCAAATTGTAGATAACCAAATTTTTGGGTGCAAGATGTATATGACGAACACAGTGCATGAGAGTTCGATGGTACTTACGCAGGAACCTGTGAGCATAAAATTTTCCAAGTATGAAAACAAACAACGATCGGTCGAACTCGTGATGTAAAGATATAGATGGACATGGAATTTGTCACTCCGCCATCCTGGGAACCCACGAGGATGGACGTGGGACTAAGTATAGAACTAGAAATGGATAATAGAGAGGAAGAAGATAAGGGAGAATGGATAAGTATAGAAGAGAAAAAAAAAGGGAAGCAAAGAACTCTATGGGTTACATATCAACACATAGTGCGATAATTCTCAAGCCATAGAAACACATCAACTATGGGAAAAACATATAGTTGGACAAATTGGAGAACGTATGTAGATCAGAGTTTTTTTGCAACCATACCAATGAAGTCTTAGGCATACGCATGTATTTTCTATGGCACATTGCAATCCATCCTTGTGCCCAATGATTGTGTTCTTGTTTCAAGCTAGCAACATAGAGAATACAATGGACATCAAAGCAAGTTGTTGCGTAGGAACACATGAAAACAAAGATGAGTACAAATTTATTTATTTGAATACAGCAACACAGAAAATAGAATATACATAAAGAAAAGTTAATATACAAGAAGATATGGAGTATCCAAGTAAAAAAATAATAGAGCTACAAATTAGTGTAACAAATATAGACAGAGTAAATGAAAAACAATTGGATATGGAACATGGGTAGAAATATGCACCTTTGCATGGATTCTTCTAAACTTTTGGTTAAGACTTATTTGTCGTGTCCAATTCTCCACTTTGTTTCTATGAAAAAAATCACTAAACAAAATGGACATGAACATAAGTTCACATATAAAGAAAAAAGTGAGGAATATGTACATAGAGTAAATAAAATAGAATAAAAGGAATAGAGTAGCAGATAGTGCTAGAAGAATATAGCATTTTTTTTGTTTATCCATGATTGTGTATATATAATTTTTTTGTGTAAAAAACGTTTGTGCCCAAAATCAATTACAGAGCAGGTAAAACAAAGAAGTTGGATAACATGGTTTTCTACAACAAGATAAACATATATGCTTTGAAACATAGAAATATGATTTTGCAATATGTTTGATGTATATTTCATAATTGAAGTGCAATACAAATTGTATCATGATCAGACCAGTATGTGTACAAACCAGGCAAAACTAAGAAGTTGGATAACTTGGTTTTCTGCAACAAGGTAAACATATATGCTTTGAAACATAGAAATATGATTTTGCAATATGTTTGATGTGTCTCTCATAATTCAAGTGCAATACCAATTGTATCATGATCAGACCAGTATGTGTTTAAGATAAATACATTGTACTGAGAAATGGGCACATCCATACATGGTCAATAAGTGTGTTTTGTACATTCCTTGTGTTGTTCAAAAGAAAGCGGAAACTGTATTTGCACATGTAATTTTCCAATTCTTTTGTTCTGGCATTATTTTGTAACATGTCAATATTGAAATCTCCTACAATGACAATGGTTTCATTCAGATGAAAATGCTCCAATGCATTGGAAAGAACATTTAGTATGTTAGACAATGTTGCATGGGGAGTGACATAGAGATTAAGTATTGGAATT
This sequence comes from Picea mariana, assembly GCA_032191745.1. NCBI lineage: Eukaryota > Viridiplantae > Streptophyta > Pinopsida > Pinales > Pinaceae > Picea > Picea mariana. The sequence goes on along the minus strand of JASDQU010290030.1, from coordinate 6,562 downwards.
TCCAATCCATTGAACAATACTTTTGCAAGCACCATCTCAACACTGTTTTCTTCGAAATGTATATGTTCCAAAATTGTTACATGTTTTTCTACCAATATCATCACCTCATATTTAATGTAACTCGATATGCACTCTGATTTCAAAATTGTTTGTTTTGCATGCATAATGCCATGCATGTTTCTTGTAAACACAGAATATTGGATTGCATTGTGTCATAGTCATTGAGTATATCATCCATATGTGCATKTAAGATACGTGTGTTAAGTGAGAGAATTGATACAGATGAGTTTGTTTGTATGGATTGGTAATCATACTCCATATGCCACTTTGCAGTAGTCCCGAGGCGTTCCATTTCAATTTCAAMTTTGTGTTTGACTTTGAAGTTATCTTTTGTAAGAGGACATAGCAAATACAAGGAGTCTATACTTCTGACAYGGGACAATGTTGTGTATACAATTACATGCATTTGAATTCCAACCRTCTCAAATGAAACACTATCAAGTGTTACTCCTTGCAATCTGTGGAYTGTACGTGCACATGCAAGTTTAATTGGAAATTGTTTTTGAATCTTCAGTTGATCTGTCTTTGTTGATGTYRATACTRGTTTTTCTATTCACAAKATAGGTGTCTAATCACTTGTAGTGTTTGAATTATATAGATAAGCCAACTTGTTTGCTTGTCGGTGGCCTATATGTCGTTCATGGAACTTAATCCAAAGGACATCAATTTTTTTTGTTTTGGTATAGCCTTTCAGTATTCCATCTGCACCATTGACCAATCCATTCTGTGAATCATAGTTGCAGCCATATATTTCAACCAACATGTCTACTTTTAGGACAAGTTGCAAACGTAAAGTGGTTGTATGTTCATGACGTGGAACATTTCCATGATTGAATTCTTCGAGGTCAATTGAATTGATAATGATATCATCAACAGGCATGAGTGATAGCATGAACCTGTTATGCATTGTAACATCCCTAGTCATGTAGAATAAGTAAGGGAAGGTTGGGTATGTTGGTGCAGGTCACATGCACCTCGAATTGATATATGTTAAGTCATCATGTGTTTGTTTGTTTGTCCGCGTTCTATTCAGAATTGCAATAAATGTTTCATTTGTCTAGTGCATTGTAGTATGCAATTCAAAGCATTTAATATTGTCTTTCCATATGTCATGGGTCACTATTTGCATGTTGACTGTAGGTTGTTCAAATATCAAAGAATCTTGGATGGGTTGTGCCTGGTAAAGATCCCCACAAAATATCATATCAATGTTTCCAAAGTATTTCATGTGCACATGTTTTATGTTTCTTAGCCGGTTGTCAATGGAATACAAGAAGGGACTTCCAATCAAAGATGCCTCATATATGAAGACAAATTATAGTTCGTCATAAAGCTTAGACAAGGTATCTAACATTTCGTTGCTAAGTGGAAGAAACTGTGACTTGTTAAAGGCATAAAAAATGCAGAGTGGATTGTTGTTCCGCATGCATTATATGCAACTTTTCATGTATATGAAACTATTAAGCCCTTTGGTTTCACAGGATCAGAAGAATTGTTTAAATCATAGATTCATATAAGCATTTGGAATAGTTCTTTACCTGTGAATGTCTTCCCTATTCCTTCTCCGCCTATAAGGAACAAGTGCATAGGAGTGTGCATGTTCAAGTGTTTTTTAAGCGCAATGTTCTTTAGAATTGTTTGTTGTTCTCGATTCAACAGAAGTTTGATTCTGTGGTATTCATTATTTTCAATAAGGAAAGGATGTTGTGTGACTTGAAAACCAAGATTGATACGTTTTTCAATGCTACATGCTCAAGGACGAGGCAAATCTTCTTGCAAGTCATAGGACTCGCAGGGATTTCTAGTTTTTTTTTCGGTTTGTGAATGTCTGATCAAGTTTGTCAGGGTTTTCTAGTTCATTAATTGCACTTTCTAGATCACCCCATGTTGGATTAACATTGCAAGTCAATCTAGATTCATTGGTTTGCATTATATTCTCAGAGACAACATACGTAGCTTCCCATGTAGGGAAGTTATGTTTTAATGTGATTTCCTTTTGATCGAACGAAACATATAACAATAGTTTTTCTCTACAATAGTTTGCATAGTCAGTATGTTTGTTCTATTTGACAAATTGTATCATAGATGTTTTTATTTTATTTTTGATATGGGTGCACCATTTGATTTGTAATGCGATACAAATTCTGCTAAGAAGATATGCTTAATAGGAGATAGATGTTGGAGGTAATAACAATAATAGAGCGACAGAGCACATCCTTTGAATTGTCTCTCTTGTTGTAGCAAAGATGGTGGTTTAAGAACAAATGTGTGTTTCTCAAGTGGATATGTGTTTATGAAGACACATTTTCTTGAACTACTATTGAGGGGCAGAGAAAGTGAAATGTGGACTGCTTGTTGAGCAGACATTTGTTGAATATTAAGTAATGTATTACCAAGTGTGTGTATCATTTGTATAGCATCAATATGACTTCTTTCATATTCCTTTTGTATTCTTCTGAATGCACTTGTCATGGATTTGTCAACCTTTGTCATATATGAGGTATAGTACGATGTTCTAGCATATGCATTGAGGACATACTGTGCATCTGTATTTGCATTCCACATAACTGGAATTTCCTTGAAGAAACTGTTGTTCTAGATATGGGAAAGTTTTCATTTAAGGAAAATTGTTGGTTGTTTAAGCGTACATTGTATAGCTTGGATGTACTCATCTTTTGTTAGTTTTATATGTGTCAAGAAATCATCAAAGCTCATTAACCCATCAAAGTCTCATTGTTCTAGAAATGCGAACAAGGATCTAGATTTATCAATGGCATCATTTTCCTCTAAACTAAGTGGATCTATGATTCTTGTTGTTCTCATTGGCGGCATGGGGAATTTGCATCTGCAATGCAAGTTTTTTCTTTTTTTACAACTTTTTGTATGATAATGTCTATGAACTTTGGCAAGTTCTAGATCCAAATGATCTGTGTTGCATGTTATGTATTTGTCCACAAACTATTCAATCTGTGAGTTGTTGTCATCTCCATATACTGGTGTACCCTATATCCACAAGAGTGCATGGTCATTTTCATTCCCCCTATTCCAGAATTCAGTCACAAAAAAGTAGTCTGATATTTTTCTGAAAAACATTTCATCATGGCATATCAATTGTCTCAAATAATTTATTCTATGTCTATAGCAGCGAGTACATGTCGTTGGATCTTTTCTTATGAGGTAGTCAATGTTATCATTTTTGAGTGTATCCATTTTTTTTTTACCTTTCCTGTTCTTATGCAAGTCAGATACTGCAACCACCAATGGATCCCAGCAATTCTCTGCACTTGTAAATGTGATGAAAAATGTTGGCAGTCACAATTGTCGGATCATTGCAAAAACAATTTTCTTGTTTTGTTGCAAATAGTCAGGAGAGATGCGAATGTTTTTTAAATCTATGTATATCAGATTTGAGGATTTTTTTTAGGTTTACTTTGTACTTGACATTTTTGGCCAACAAATTTATTCCTTGCAGCTGACCTTTTCTTATTCGCACCCACATGCAAGAGAGCACTTTCTCTATTATTATGCGCATTGTTTTGAAAAACAAGTTTGTTATGTGACAAGAGAAGTCACTGCTTGAATGTAGAATCTCTCATCGAACTATTTTATGATAATTGAATCATTATGTAATGTCACTGGAACATGGATATCCATAGAACAGTTTTGGGAAGTTCATTTCCTCTGCAAGTATTTCCTTGAATATTCCAAGTGGACGTTGTCCCTCAGCAGGTGCAATTTAGACAATCTTGTCTTGCAAGTCACGAATGCACTGTAAATCAGTGAATCCGTGTGCCAATGTCTCAGCGGGTGTTTCAGTCTCTGATTCATCACTTGTATCAAATTCACTTGCGATTTCGAGAGTTTATGTAGAGTTGTCATCCCCTTCTCCGAGAACAATGTTCCAGTTCTCATTTATACAAATGTTTTGTTCTTTGTATAGGGCCCTGGAACACAATTCTTTTAATTCTTTCATGAAAACATGCACACGCACTTTACCTGTCTGATATGCATTCTTGTATTGCAAGCATATTTTGAGAGCCACAACAATTGTCAGTGTATCGCTAATGAATTGTGGCAAGGATTTTTGCACAACATCTAGTTGCACAAGAACATTAATAATTGATCATGTTAAGCCCATTTGGGATTGTTTGTAGCCCTAGGGTGTGATTTGTGCAAATGAAATTCGCAGAGACACAAGTTTCTCTTCACTCTGTGAGCACACTTACATCTAGTAGTGGTGTATTACATCTTATTTGATCAGGTGTTACAAATTGTGGCAGTTTTTCATTTTCAAG
>JASDQU010290028.1:3699-14475 GCA_032191745.1 Picea mariana | reverse complement strand
ACATTGTATAAGCTATTTATGATAAGGAAGTTTTTGTTGGGTTTTCTTCCCCTAGAGGGTTTCCTAGGATAAATGTTGTGTCTCTTGTGAATGTGTATTTCTCAGTGATCTTGTTCTTATTATGCTCTTATCTATTGAAATGCAAAGAACTATAATAATGGCATAAACATTAACAGGATTGTGATACAAGCCCTTCAAACCAAGAAGGTACCATCCAATAAGATAGTAAGAGAGAAACCCTTCAAGAAACAAAAAATCAGCAAGAGGAACAACAAGAGGGAAAAAAACACCCACAGATGGTGACAGTAAGGAGATGGAGGTCACGATTCCCTTTGCAGCATAAAATAGCAGCAGAAATAAGAGTAATAGAGGCCACCTCACCCTTACAATACCCAACAACAACACAAAGTGGGAGAAAAAAGGGGTCGCGACATCCACAGCAGCAGAAAGGAGGTCCACGGCTCCTCAAAACAGCTAAGGGACAATCCGTTGCACATGTAGTCAGGGAAGGGAAGGTTCGTAGCATGAAAAGGAAGATTAGGAGAGGTCTTAGCTATCCTCCAGAGAATGGATCTTGTAGTTGCACTAATTTCAATAGAGATACAACAAATTCCCCACAAGTTGTATGTACAAAGTGATGTAAACTAGTGGAGTGTCCCCGCCATCCTCAAACCTCACCCTAGATAGGAAGGGAGTAGGGGAAGACTTGCAGTCTGTCATGTGGAATATCTCCATGATATCCTGAGCATACTTGGCTTGAGATATCTTGATTCCTGAATCATCCTGACTAATTTCAAGGCCAAGGAAGTAATGGAGTGGACCCATATCCGTCATCAAGAACTTGTCACGCAGAATCTGCTTCACCGTAGCAATCGATGAAGTCGAGGAGCCAATGATCAAAATATCATCCACATAAAGAACTAGAATCAGAAGTGAATTAGTAGTCCTAAGAATGTAGACATTTGGATCAGATTTGCATCTTACAAAATTCTAGGACAACAAGTAGGAGTCCATCTTGGCATACCATGCTATAGGCACCTGCTTGAGGCCATAGAGAAACTTCTTGAGCCTGCAAACCAAAGATGAATCCTATATAAATTCAGGTGGCTGCTCCATGTAAATATCCTCTCAGAGATCTCCCTGAAGAAATTCATTCTTCACATCCATTTGATGGACTTCCCATCCTCTGGCTGCCTCAGTAGCAAGGGCCAACCGAATGGAATCCATCTTCACAACTGGAGCGAATGTCTCATCATAGTCTATGCCATGAACCTGTTGAAAACCTTTGGAAACTAGTCTTGCCTTGCATCTGCTAACTTGTCCATATGTTGCGCTCTTGGTCCTGTAGAACCCTATGCATCTAACATACTTCCTTCCTGAAGGAAGATGAACTAGATCCCAAGTCTGGTTCTCGAGGAGGGAGTTGTACTCCTCCTACATGGTTGTTTCCCAAAATGGATACCATGCAGCCTCACTATAGGTCTGTCGGTATGAAGATTAAGCCACATAATTGTGCATAGGAAACATGGGCTCAGTGGTTGTGAGTACACGAGGGGGATCCTCGAACTAAGATTGATTCTTCCTGGGATTCATTGGATCCCCAACAAGATCTCCTGCATTTTGAAGAGTGGTCTATGCCCACTTGGGCCTTTGCATTGGCTCCTCATCTGCCTATATTGAATCTCCATCTACATGTTTTGAATCCTCTGACTATGTATTAGAACTCATATATGAAGTAGAGTTTGAATGTGCATACTCATCGTCTCGAACTGGTGGAAGGACAAAAGCATTTGCATGCGTCTCCTGTGGAGCATGCGAGATACTTTCCTTGAATTGAAGACTGCGCTCAATGATAAGATGATCCATAGAGGAATAAATAAGTTTGTATCCCTTCACACCATCTAGTTATCCAACAAAGATACATACAATAATCTATGGATCTAGTGTTTTCCTCTTTTCAGAGGGAATCGGGGACCATGCACGTGAGCCGGAGACACGAAAGTAGGTGACTTCCGGTTTGTTTCCGGTCCAAACCTTGAAAGGATTCTAATCCTTACAGATCTGTGGGGGGGATCTGTTCTGGATGTAGTTAGCATAGTTAAGTGCCTCAGCCCAAAGCTTCTAAGGAAGTGACCTTGCCTACAACATGCAAGAGGCCATCTCCTTGAGAGATATGTTTTTCCTCTCAACAACCATGTTCTGCTATGGAGTATATGGTACTATGTGATGCAACTTTATCTCAGACTCAAGACAAAGGTTCTAAACATATCTGTTGACATACTCCCCCCCATTATCTGTATGGAGAGATTTGATCTTTCTCCCTGACTGAGTCTCAACAAGTGCATTGAACTCTTTTAGGTGCTCAAATACCTCTGACTTCTCTCTGAGAAAAAATACCAAAGTATAATGTGAGAAATCATAAAACAATGTAAGCACATACCTTGACTTATCGATGGATTGATGCGAGAATGCACCCATGAGATCACTGTGAATCAGATACAATGGAGAGGAGGCCTTGTGAGCCTTCCCATTCTTGAACTTCTATTGAGGGTGCTTTCCAAGGATGCATCATTCACAAACCCCTACGGAAAAATGGATATTAGGCAATCCAATGACCATCCCTTTCTTGCTAAGTTGTTGCATGTACCTGAAGTTCAGGTGACCAAACCTCTCGTGCCATAATCTACTACTTTCATCGGCTAGTAGTACAGAGGAATCAGGTTCAATAAACGTATAAAATGTGTATAATATTGATTGATGATTTACCTCCCCGACAACAACCTTGGAGTTGGATTGCATGTCGAATATGGACACGAAGTTTGGTGTAAACTCCACCTTTTTGTCTGAACCTGAGTGTGTAATCCGATGCACCAAGAGTAGATTCACGGAAAGTTTTGAAACATGTAGAATGTTCTCAAAACTTCCATAATCTAGTTCCGCTCTCTTGTTTTCGGTGACCTCAATTGGAGAGTCACCCCCCATGAGGATAGGAGGACCATTGCATGCAACCAAAGAAGATAATATATCATGTGTGGAAGCCATATGGTGGGATTCACCTAAATCCATGATCCAGGCATCAGGTGAAGAGTGAAAAACAATTAATGCATGATCATTACATTTGGGAGGATGATCTCATGGCTTCTTCTTGGCACCCTCAGGAATTTGATCCCCAAGGTTGTTCTTTTGAATAATCTGAGTCATAAAATGTATTTGCTTCTTCATGCATGCATATTTTGGATGGAATCCTCGATTACAGTAGGTACACTTCTGTCCTTTCTTCCCTTTTCCACTTTTGGATCCTGAGGATTCATTGAAGGGTTTGGAGTACCCTTCATTCTCTTGTTTTGCATGCACCTTTTCTTTGCCTTTATTTTTGGATTTTTGTTGTTGATAATTGTTGCCATCATGTGGAACAAGTGCATGAGCTTTGGAGTTTTTTATCACATCCATCTTGATGAGTTTATCATGCTCCTGAATCAAGGCCTCAATGAAGGTATCCAAAGAGGGCATAGTCCAGGATGCTCTTATAGTCAACCTCTGAGTGTAGAAAGTATAAACAAAAACTGAATAATCCAGAACAAGTTTTGACAAAATGGTGAGAACCATTCACTTTTCCTCCTTTGATTTATCAACCCCACAAGCCTTGAGTTGCAACAATAAATCCTTGTACCTTGTGAAGAAATCCTAGATGTTTTCAAATATTTTTGGATCCAATGCAAGTAATTTTGCCTCAAGCATGTAGCCTCTCATATCATCTTGTTTTCCAAAGACTCCTTCCATGGTGGTCCATATATCATTTGGAGTTTTACAAGTTGATACATGAAACAACAACTCAAGGGACATGTGCATGGAGAGGGCTTTGTAAGCCTCATCCATTCTATTAAGATATTTGGATTTTTCAATGGTTGATGTGGATTTTGTTTCCGTAGCTATGGTCAACTTGTACAATCCTCTACCTATGAGAAAAATTTCCATATTTTGCTTCCATTCAAAGTAGTTGTATAGGGTGAGAATTGCAGACGACAGAGATTCCATTCTTCCTGTGTTCTTCAATCTTCAGTTCTTGGAAATAAAAAATGTTGGTGTGCCTTCTTCCTAGCAATTTGTGGGCTCTAATACCATGTATAATGTGGTTAGAACCTTCACAATAGATTTATCTAGCAGAAGAGCGAACGCAACTTGCAAAAGTGAGAAGATGATAAAAAAATTGCACAGAGAAGAATAAGAAAATGTTTTAACCAAATGAATGAATAATAATTTACATATAATATAGTATGTATAACTCAACTAATGCACACTGGAAGACAAGACAATGTGCCATAGTGGTGGTTTAGAGAGATCTGAACACACATGGGCAGTAACTGGAGTTAACTGCCACCTATTCCTAGTTAACTAGTCATGTGTTCTTCAGTTAACTAAGTCATTCGTGTGGAAGTGAGAGAAACACATGCAACTGCCAGTGATAAAACCGAGGCTGACATGAGTGAGTGACTTCCACTAGTCTAACTAAGTGTAACTGACTCTAAATTGAGGTTCCTAAAATGTAGGAGAGGTTCCTAAAAAATAGGAGACCCTCAATAATGACTAATAAATATAGGAAAATAAGGAAAAATATCCTAGGTGTGTGTAACATCTCCAACATTATCAATGCCAAAATGTCCACCCAAACCTCCTCTATGCATCTCTCTAACAAAATCTAACCACAATGAGCTCCATGGAATGCACAAACTTTGATTCTTAAACAAGAATCCTTCTTGGATGTGAAAATCCAAATACAGTGTTCTATCAATTCTCCAAGGTGCCTTGCATGCTTCCCAACCCTATGCAAAATCTACATCCTCTGCATACAACTCTTTTATACATTCCAAGCTAACAACTTCCACTGACAAAGTATTCAACAACATTATCCTCCGACTGAACGCATCTGCAACCTTATTCGACTTTCCATACCTATGCATAATAACAAACGAGTAAATTTGAAAAAAATCTATCCATTCAGAATGTTTTTTATTTAGCTTACCTTGGCAATTGATGTATTGTAGTGCCTTATGAGTAATTAAGACATACTCCTTCAATAACAAGTAATGTCACCATTTCTTCAAGGCTTGTATAATAACATAAAACTCTTGATCATAAACAAAGTACTTCTTCTTAGAATCATTCAATTTCTCACTGAAGAATGCAATCAACCTTCCCTCTTGGTTCAAAACTCCTCCAATTGTCGAACCAATTGCATCACACTCCGCTTGAAATACTTTACTGAAATCTAGAAGCACAAAAACTGGTTGTTTGGTTACCTTTTTATTCAAGTTCTCTAATGACTTCATGGCTTCTACTGTCCAATAGAAAATCTCTTTCTTCATACCTTCAGTAAGTGGTGCACAAATTTCATTGAAATTTTGAATAAACTTCATGTAGAAGCTCTCCAAACCATGAAAACTTCTGACATCAAATGCACACTTAGGTGTTTGACACTCCAAAATAGCCTTTACCTTTTCAGGATCCATATTCAAGCCTTCATTGGATATCACAAATCCCAAGTATACTAACTCCTCCTTTAGGAACATACATTTTTACAAATTTATCAACAAATTATCTTCCCTCAATCGCTACAACACCTTTCTCACATGCACCAAGTGTGCTTCTTTTGTTCTACCGAAAATAAAAATGTCCTAGTACAAGCACATGCCAACAAACTTTCCCAAAAATGGTTTCAAGACTTCATCCATAAGTCTCATGAACGTGTTAGGGGAAATGGTTCACCCAAACAACATGACTAGCCACTTAAACAATCCATCATTCGTCTTAAACGTTGTCTTCCATTCATCACCTTCCCTTATCCGAATCTGATGATATCCACTCCTCAAATCAATCTTTGAAAAGTACTTGGCCCCACTCCAACAATCCATGAGGTCGTCTATCCTTGGTAAGAGAAACCTATACTTAATAGTAATCCTATTGATAGCTCATGAACCAATACACATTCTCCGTTCACCCCCTTTCTTTAGCGTCAAAAATTTCAGTACAAGACAAGGACTTAAACTCTTTCAGACCAATCCTTTGTGAAACAACTCTTGCACATGTTTATTCACTTCTTCACTCTTTTTTGGAGTTATCCGGTAAGGATCTTTATTAGGAAGACTTGAACCTATTATCAAGTCAATTTGATGTGATATAATCCTCAAGGGAGGTAAAACTATTGGTAGATCATCTGCAATGATCTTTTTAAATTCCTTCAACAAAGGTTGAATCTACGGTGGTATAGGACTCATTTTCTCCATCTCTTGGACTTGTTTCAGTGTCAAGGCTAAACATAAACGATATTTTTTATGTTCTTTCAAAACTTCCTTAGTTGAACACAACATGACTCGACTATTACAACTACCCACATCTTTGCTACTACTATTTCATGTTGTTGTCATTGCATTTTCCAACATTGGTTCTAATCTGTATCATTGTCCAGCCTTTGTGAATTCATAAGTATTATCTTTGTCGTCATGGAAAATTTTTCTATCAAGCACCATGGTCTTCCGAGCAATACATCCCATGCATCCATCTCTACCACATTACACAAAACTTGCTCACTGAAATTTTCAATCTAAAAATTTAACAAGCATCGTTTTGTCACAGTCACTTGTTGTAATTTTTGTAACCATGAAACCCATTACAAATTAGGATGTGGAATACCTTTAATTTTAATTTCTCCATGACTTCCATGCACACCAAATTTTGTGTGCTCCACCATTATGACTAGATTGCAACACTTTCCCTGAACTTTATATTTTGTCTCAAAAAAATTCTTCCTTTGTTTAGGCTCTTTCGTTATCTTATTTTCAAGTTTAAGTAACACTCTCAAGGAACATTAAATTCTCACCTTACTCTTGTTGAAGTACCATCACATTTTCACTAATAGTCACTATCGCATCTGTTTGTGCAACCTGTATATGGGCTTGACCTCTTTTTCCTGAATTGCACTTCTCTGGACATTCAGATGCATTGTGTCCCTCTACCCCACATATGTAGCAAGTAATAATATACTTACCTTTTCCTCTTCCAAATCCTCTAACTCTTCTAGTATCATTTCCTCCTCTATTAATTTGGTTGTTGGTAGATTCATTCTCATTTTCATTTCCTCGAGCAATACTTGCTCTGCCCTTGCCTCTAGATCCTTTACCTTAGAATTTTTGCTGCAATTTTCTGTCAATATTTTCTTCCACCTCCAAAGCAACTTGATATGCTTCATCTACATTATGAAAGAAATGCATACTCATCTCGTCATGAATATGATATGTTAACCCATTCATGTACCTTGTTACTCTTTGATATTCCAACTCTTTTATCCCTGATCTCAGTGACAGTTTGAAAAATTCCTTAGTATACTCATGGACAAATGTCTCCTTCTACCTAAAGTTCCGCACTTGGTTACACAAATTTTGTTGGTAATTGACATGTAGGAATTTCTTCTCGATTTTTCTCACCATCTTCCTCCAAGTTTTGATCTTCCCCTGTCGGTTGTATATCATGTCCTTCTGTAGCATATCCCACAAAGTGCAACATGACACTTTAGATTTTTCATGGCGAATCAAACCCAATTGAGGTCCTAAACATTCTTGTACTCAAAGTACCTTTTGAGCTCTCCTATCCAATCAATGAGTCTATACTTTCAAACTACCATCATAGCATGAAACTTCTACCCTTGCACTACCTCTGTCCTTCAGAAAAGATATCAAACGTATTGTTGGTTCTCCTTCCTTAGCATTTCACTCTTCTTCGATCTCGTATTCCAACTCTGAATCTGTTTCAGAATCTTCAAGCCTTCTATTTTCCAATTCTTCTAGCCTCCTTCACAATTCCTCTAATTCTCAGTTCCTCGCACCTCCTTGTGTTTCTCCTGCTCTACGCAACTACATCCTTGCAAGTTGTCTCATAGCCCTCACTCAAACTAACATTCATACACCTTACTTACAGGCACTATCTCTCACAACTTATCTCCCATGGTCACGTTTTTACACAGAACACTAGCAAGAACCAAATCTCAAGAGCTTAGCAAACTCTCATACCACTTGATGTAATAGCCCTCAAATCTTGTACTTAACCAACTATAGAACCAATTTTCTTCCCATAGAGTGTAGAGCTACCAGTGTATTAGTGTTAAAATAAATTAATGCTTAACTAATACCACGAGGAATTAACAGTCACATGAAAAGGAAACAAGAGACAACACCAAAACATGGATTGGATATTCTTTATTAAAAATACATAATTTCTCTTATAGTCTCATTACATCACCAAACAATCTAAAATGGTCCTCATTCTTTATTCAATGAACTAAGTGTGTTCCTTTGTTCCATGTTGTGAAACAAAATTGGGCATCCCTTCCTCTATGTTATTCTCCTGCTAATGTACTTTCTTTGTCCCCTTTTTTCTGTCTCCCACTAAACTAAAGAAAACCCTCCTCTTTTTAGAATATTTTCTTTTTCCAACAATTCCTCTGAAGCTGCACCGTCCCAATGGTTCCACTTCTTAACCGTTTTCCCCCAAATGTGCATTGGAAGCTGAGCAATTATGTCAATTCAACTTCTCAACTATTTTTCCAAATGTGTGCTAGCAAATAGACAACTGTGACTATTAACTTATTCAAATTGTTTTAAAGCGATTAGTCTTCCATCACTTAGGAGGCCCACCAATTGTCATGAAATTCACATAAGACACATGGAGTGACGACCCATCACTTGCCATGAAGTCCGTATAGGACATGTGGAATTACAACATGTATAACCCATGCATTGGGAGTTGCAACATATTGTAACCCATAGTATTTTTAATTGGAGTTGTAGCACGCTTGGAGTTGCAGCACTTACAACACAACAAGAATTGCAGCACTTACAACACAATGTGAGTTGCAGCACTTACAACACAATGAGAGTTGCAACACGTCATGGTTTGTAGTTTTTAAATAGAGTTGCAGCAATGTGGAATTACAACAACACTGGAGTTGCATCACTCTTAGTTCATGCTACCATTACTAACTTGAAATTGAAATGATTTTTGTTGATGCGGATTGCCTAATGCCAAATATACTCCTGGCATCACTACTATGTACTCATTTTTTATTATTAATTTAAAGGGGATCTCCATCGTTTCCCTCCTTGGAATTGAGATTCCTCTTGTTGTTTATGTATTGAGTAGTTTAGTGTTTCTTTCATGAATTCAATTAGATTTATGTTTCAATTTCAAATGCTTGTAGGTTTATTATTAAAAATTTGGAGTTTTTTTTCATAGTAAGAATTGGTATTTTGTATTCAAAATGTTGTCAACTTAACCCATTCAACATAGTTACAAGATTCATAGAGACATCTATGAACACTGTCAACTTCCCTTCCTTGGTGAGAAAGGGTGGATTCCAAAAGCTTTGTTTACTAATTCTCAAAAATATATTCCCTTCCTAGACTTGCATGAATAAATCTTTACATATTGATTGTATAATAGTCAACATACATACACACTTGCGAAATAAATAAAAAATTATAGGTCTTAGTTCTATTTTTTTTGTCTTCAATTCATCAACCACTTGTTAGGAAGGATTTTTCCACTCATGTGGAAATATATCCATAAAAATGGAAAATCCACTAGGGTAGGATTCTTAGAATCATTTTCTAGTTTAGTTTGTATTTCTCCCATTAATTTCTTTAGTTTTTTAATGTTTCAATCTTCTTATAACTAGCTTAGGTCAAACCAAGCATTAGGTTGTTAAAATTAGAATGAGTATTTTGTTTTTCCAAAAAGTTCCTTAATGGTCATTGTTGTTTCCAAATAGTAGCACGTAGGGCATAACTTTTCATATAGACAAATGTGCATTAGGTGTTGTTGTTGGCCTATAAACACATGCACATAATATTGCTACCATTAATAATTGGACCACTAATTATTTGCGTATATTTTATTATCACTAGCATATATTTATCTTATTTTGGATCTATCAAGCACCGAGACAAATCCTTCTAGAGGGATCATACTTTGCATGCATAGAAGTTAAAGTAGAGGATGGTTGGATGGCGAGATGCAACCATAATCCAATTTTGCATTGCATAGTACAATCCCATTGCGGTAATGAGATTTGTTGAATGATTATGGGTGGTAACATTAGTACTACCTTGATGAGTTTTCAACCATTGTTTCCTTCCATTTCGTCTTGACCCATCGAAGGAACATTGGTGCATTAAAAATCCACCATATAGCTTTTTCTCAAGTTATAATTGGACGTTGATGTTTGTTTCCATCATCCATTGATATCTATGGATGCCAGTGTTAGGCACGTGACAAGATCGGCCTAATACTAGGTTGAAGAAGCAAAAAATGAGGAATGAGGGGAAGTACCCAAGGGTTTTCCGAGGAGTTGTTAAATGAAAATAATAATAATAATCATCTAATAAAAAAAATTAAACCCATTTTAAATTCCACTTCTAAAACTATTTAAATCCTATTAAAAAGTTCAAAATATTAATTCAAAAATTTCAATCTTTTGGATAATTTTTTATAAACCGCTTGTAAAAGGGTTCAATTAGAGTGTTTTACCTTTTTGACAAAAAGAAAATGAATATGAATGTATGAATAACGATAGTGTGGTGCCCGTAAAAAAAAGTCAAAAAAACAGAGCGGAGGAAACCCTAGCACTCTGTAGCGCTCCCTCAGTGACTCTCTGCTTGCTCTGACCACCTGCAGCTATACCTGTTGCATGATCAACGTCAATACGACCATACTCCTTGTGACTGCGAG
>JASDQU010290024.1:0-14498 GCA_032191745.1 Picea mariana | reverse complement strand
ATTATGGGCCATGAGATGTGATCTCCTCTAGTTATCCCTAAGCATCAGAGGGTAACATCTAGCTCCAACATGTGGACATGTGCTCATCGTAGAGCGCATGAGAACCTCAACATCTCTGGTAGTCCAAGACCAACAACCTGTATCATTGTCAAATTCTAACATGGCCATATTAGTAATACAAGGAAGATGCTATCCACCAGGCCAATAAGATATAAAACCACACGAGAAAGAAAAAAATTTGCATTTTCACAATAATATCATTTTTTTTTTTTTCATAATATAAACATCAGCTAAGCTAACATGAATACACACAGGAAAGCAATAAACAATAACAAGGAAAATAATGCAAGCACATAACATGACCTACCTAGCCTCCCTACCTACCTTAGTCCATGCCTAAGGGGTCAAGTTCCTTCCAAGAAATAGTGTTTGAGAAAATAGCCATTAACGAGGAATGGTAGCTTCTCCCCCTCAAATGTGGCCAAAATGAAGAAATTAGTACCAGATTTTCCTTCAATTCAGTAGGATCTGATCCATAGACTATCAAACTTCTTGTGCATTCCTGGATTTTCTTTCCTCTTATCCCACACTAGCACAAGGTCAATGTCTTCAAAATTCCTTTCCTTTTCTTTATGAGTAAACGTTCCTTTAATCTTCTCTTAGTTATTTGCCATTTTATCTAAAGAATTTCTTCCAGACTCATCTAGTTCTATAAGCTAGTCAATGCTCCCTTGTAAGGCCTCTCCATCAATCATATATTGTTGCATGAATTGGAGGCTAGGGATCTAGAGGTTGATGGGCAGTTTGGCTTCCAATCCATATAAAGGGGTTTTTCCTATGGAAGTCTTAGTTGTGGTACGGTCTGCCCATAGAGAAGATTACTTAACCTTACTGTCCCAAGCCTTCTTGTTTTCTCCTACAATATTCTGGACAATGTTCATCAAATTATTGTTGCTACACTCTACCAATACATTTCCTTGGGGATAGTAGTTGGATGAGTGAGATAAGACAATTCCATACTTAACGCATAAATGGGTTGAAGCAAGGGATTTGAAGGCCTTTACATTATTGGTAGTGATTTTGGAAGAGGCATCGAACATTGTTATTATTCTATCCTCAAGAAAACTGATCACGACTTCCTCGGTTGTCTTTTTTGTTGGGATGGCTTCTACCCACCTAGTGAAATAGTCTGTAGTAGTCAACACCCAATGATAGAAGTTGTTGGAGTTATCCTTAAACTCATAATTGAAGTCGAGACCCCATTGTTGAAAAGGTGCTTCAACAACGACTGGTTTCAAAGGCAAAGCAGGAAATCATTGCTTTCCTGAGAAGAATTGGCAAGGTTGGAAAGACCTAACATATCTATGTGTATCAATAAAAATCATAGGCCAATAATAACCATCTCTCATAATCTTATGGGGGGTGGTTTGGGTAGTGAAATAACCACTGCAATACCCTGAATGGAATTCCTTGATTAGTTCATCGACTTCATCTTTGTTCACACATCTACGGATAATCTTGTCACGGTTCTCCCAACCAAGGTAATCTTGAGTCAAACAGTACTTCATGGATTTCAATCTTAAGGCTCTTCTCTTGTGATCAACCAAGTGGTCAGGGCATGAACAGTTCTTCAAGTAGTATATGATGTCATATTACCTTTCGTCATGTGCTAATTCGCTCATAACTACATTGACTTGGTCATTTTCTACCATTTTTATGTCTTCCTCGTTACTTTCTATTAACATCTTAGCGAGGCCTTGTCCTTTAATGATCTTAATGGGCTTAATCTCTAGGTCATACTCTTGAATATTTGACACCCACTTCGCCCTAGTTCTAACGTAATCTTGTTGGGAGAGGACATCCTTGACAATAGGGTATGCACATATGCATTTATCTTATTGTAACCAACATAGCTCCTAAAGTTCTTTAAGGACTTGACAAGGGTGTAGGCTTTCTTCTCAGTGATCGAATACTTTATCTCTGCATCTCTAAGGATTTTTCTCATGAAGGCAATGGATTGCTCGTAATCATCCTTGTTCTTTTGTAGCAACACTCTAGCTATAGTGCCTTGAGAAGCAAATGAAAAGATTATGAAGTCCTGGGAAAATCCAGGGCTAATTAAGACGGGTGATGTGGTGATTGCTTCCTTAATATCCTCGAAGGATATTATACTATCATCATCCCACATAAATATAGCATCATGTTTCAGCAAGGCATTCATCGGTTTGACCTTTTCAGTGAAGTTCGAGATAATATTCTTACGAAGTTGATCTTACCAAAGAATGATTGTAGGGACTTCTTGTTGGTGGGGGGAGCGGTTTTCTTAATATATTCAACTCTATCTAGATCAATTGAAATGCCCTCTTCAGAGACCACATGTCCTAACAACTTCCCTTTGTAGACCACATGTCCTAACAACTTCCCTTTGTCAACACCAAAGATTGATTTCTTTGGATTCAAAGAAATACCATACTTCCTACAATGCTCAAATATCTTCCTAAGGTGTGAGACATGTTCGTTTATTTCCTTAGAAACAACCGTTAAATCATCTTGGTATATCTCTATGATTTTCCTGATTAGGTCTCTAAAGGAAAAATCTATTGCTATTTGAAAGGTGGATCCAACATTCATGAGACCAGATGACGTCCTTAAATACATAAAGGTTCCCCAAGGAGTAGTAAAAGAATTCTTAAGTCGATCATCTTTTTTTACCAAGACTTGGTTATACCCAAAAAAACCATCCAACATTGACATGATTCGGACACAAGTGACTCTTTGCAACAAGTGTTCCATGTTGGGGACGGGGTAATTGTCCCTAAGTGATAGTTGGTTGAGATTCCTAAAGTCCACACACAATCTAATGTATCCACTCTTATTTCGGATAACTACCAAGTTGGACAACCAAGAGGAATATATAATGGGAGCTATGATCCTTGCGACAACCATATTTTGGAGTTCCTTTTGGATTTGGGCCAACTTAGGGTTAATATGTCTTAGTTTCTTCCTAAACGGTTTGGCCCCTTCTACAAGAGGGATGGAATGTTGGATAATATCACCCTTATAGGCCTTGAGATCATCATATGTCCAAGCAAGAACGTCTTTGTATTCTAGAATAAGGCTTAATAAACTCTCATTTTCGGCTTGAGTAGTTCCTTCTCCTATCTTAACCATCCTTGGGTCATTTTTCGAGCCAGGATTAAACTCAAAGGATTCATCAAATTGATCAGCAATAGGCTATCCCTTGTGTTAATATTATGGTAGCTGCAGGAGGTATTTACCTCCATGTGTGAACCTGATGAGAATAGGAGACTCCAAGAAGAAAGAGAAACCCTAATAAGTTGGCTAATAACCCTAGAAGTCTTGTCGGCTCAAGAAGATATTTTATATTAGGTTATTAGCCTCCAAGAGAAGAAGTCGGCCAAAAATAATAATAATATACTGAATAAACACATATCCAGAAGGAGAAGTTAGCCCCAGCAAAACTGGCAGAACCACTATAAATACAGGGTGCCAGTTCTCATTTGTCACATCTCATAATTGCAGTTCCCAGTTTGGTGCACATTGCAGTTCCGAGTTTGGTGCGCACATGTGGAGGAAAGTTGCAGGAGCAGCTGCAGCAGCAGCTAGTTTTCAGTATTGGCTTGGATATCTCTTGGCTAGGGTTTGGGACTATATGATCAATCTTTTGTGATGCGCTATCCTTGGGGAAAGGTGCACTACCCTTTGTTTGGCTATCTAGCCTAGGGTTTGCTTCCGGAGGAATTCTCATTCAAGGTTAAGGTGCTCGGAGGGAGGCTTCGGCCTATGGTTGGGTGACGAGGGTATTCGTCAATGGTAAAACGAGCACACCATCTTCTATATTCTAACACCCTGTACATATCATTCCTATCAAACATTCTTTCCAAAGGCACAAAGTCCTTTGGGAGAGTGTCATTGGGAAAGTCTTCAATTCTCAAATTCCTCGCTACTTTGTACGAAGCGAAGGATTTGGGCATCATCGTTGAAGACTTGCCAATGTTCAATGTTATCCAAGATAGATGGTCGAAAAATAACGTCCATTTTTCATATGTCACAAAGCATTTTTACACAAGGTTGTAAGGTAGCGACAGAGACAACCAAGGCATCTGCATCATCGTTCTTCTCTCTTCGAATGGCTTCAATCGAAAAGGCATCAAAGATTTCTATGGTGTCCCAAACCCAGTTCCTATATCTCCTGTTATACTACCTGTTGAAATATTGTAACTTCGAAGAATATTCTAATTATAATTGAGTTATTATGTTATAGATCAAATCCCCTTTTGTGGATTGATCATGTCGGGTCTTCTATAAGACCAAATACCCTTTTGTGGATTGGTCAAACCATATTTATATGGTGGTATTTGAGAAGCCGGCCCCTCAGGGTTATAAAGTGGTTTTAACCACTATTGGGAGAAGTTGGCCCTACTTGGTGAAGAGACATAACCCTAGTTCCTCCTCAACTAGTATTTATAAGTGAGGAGGGCGTCTCATTTACTCAATCACTCACTCATTCTTCTAGTGTGCATCTTTTGAAGGATGTTGCAGTTGCAAGAAGGAGGAGAGAGGCACATGCTCAGTGCTAGGTTATTCTTGGTGGTTTGGTCTTTAGTCTTGGCATTGTATTGGCAATCTATTATTGAGGAAGTTTTTGTTGGGTTTTCTCCCCCATGATGGTTTCCCAGGATAAAATGTTATGTACCTTGTGATTGTGTTTCTTGTTATCTTTTTAGCTCGGGAGGTACTCCGCATGTTTTGTCTTGTATGCGGATGTTACCTTAATGTTTACACTACCAGGCACTTAACTTTGTAATAGTTTTTATAAAGTTGTTTAAGTGGTTCTTTTATTAAAGTGACCTTTTAATAAAGTGTACTTTCTATTTTTAAAGTGACTTTATTTTCATAAAGCACTTATGTAATAAAGTGAAATTCACTTTAATTTTAAATGAGACATTTTGGAGGAAATGAATCATGACCCTTGATCTTGGAAAAAGAAAGATCTAATCTTGGCCTTTGGATCTAGGGTTGGAGAAGGTGAAAAGACACTTTTGGGGGGAAAATGTCATTTTCAGAGTATAAAAGAATGCATTGGGTAGTGTGCAAGATATGTCGAATGTCGAGAGAGGACATCCGGAGGAGAGTTAGAGAGATTTTCTGAGTATGCTTGAGAGAGGAAAATGAGCAGTAAAGAGGGCACGTTTTTCGAGAAAAATGGGCACAATTCCCAAGAAATTTTTCTATGAATTTTCGACCGAAAATATTTTTCTGTTGTGGAAGGCCGTACTGTATGGATCCGTACAGTCCGTACGATTACGTACAGTCGTATGGATTTGGCACGAAAAAATGAGAAATTTTGAGCACAGATTTCGAGGTGGATTTCTATTTTTTGTTCACTGTTTTTGGGTCATATGGTACAGTCTGTACAGTGGACTGTGGGCACGGAAAACGAGGTATGGAAGAGGCAGGACAATGGTACGATTTTGGCACGAAAAACGAGGCAGATTTATGTGGGACAGATTTGGTGTTGTGAGGTATTTTCCTTGGCTGGAAATGTTGGTTTGATGCTGATATGTACTTTCCTGAAGCTAAATAATAAATCTCTCTCTCATTGAGTTTCCCCACATTGGGGTTTTCCCTGGCATTTGCTTAAATTTATGTGTGTTATGGGTTGTTTTCCACTGTGTATTTCCGCTGCATATTTTGCTTAGCAATGTGTATTTCTGCTTATGGAAATTTTTGAATGTGGTTTTTATGCGTTTCTGAAATTTATGAAGATAGTTATCTATAGGTTGCTAAGTGTTTGACAGAATATTAGCTTTCTAATTTTTGTCATTAAAAAACAACATTTCTTTCAATGATCCTACTTATGATGTTATGCCCTAGTAAATTGAAAAGAACTTAATAACAACTCTAAATTTAACATGGTATCAGAGCTTGACTAAATATTGCACCTTTCACTAGGTATCCAAAAACATCATTGTTGTCGTACAAGAAAAATAGGGCTTTTTATTGGAAGAGAATTTATGACTAAAAATCATCTAGGGAAGTGCGCCCTACCCTAGCGCATCATTTGACAGCTTGAGCGCACCTTTTCAGTGCCAGAGCCTCCAGAAAGTCAAACCCTAGTTTTGACTGGTACTAGAAAACCAAGAAACCAGAACCAATACCAATCAAGATTTGCACAAGTCAAGTTTCAAGGGGTAAAACTTGGAATTTTTTAAAACAGACAGCGCCAGCCTACTCGCCTCAGCCCAGTGCATCTCCTGAATTGGACTCATTCTTGAAGAAAATGACCTTGCAAAATTCATAAAAGAAAAAGTACCAGAACCCAAAGAAGATGCAGCCAAAGCAAAGTACAAGAAGGATATAGTTAGGGCCAAAAGGATCATTGCAAACTCCATTAAAGATCATTTGATCCCTCAAGTGTCTTCTAAGAATACTACAAAATAATTGTTTGATGCGCTAACCAAAGTGTATGAAGGAAAGAACATCAACCAGAAGATGAAATTGAGAACCCAACTTAAGAATAGAAAGATGTAGAAAGGAGAAACAGTTCAAGACTATTTCTCTAGGGCTACTCATTTCAAAGAACAATTAGAAGCAATTGGAGACAACTTGGATGAAGAGGAACTCATCATGACAACTCTTAATGGGCTCACAAGACCTTGGGATGCCTTCATCCAAACCATCTGTGCAAGAAAAGAGAAACTCCATTTTGACAGTCTATGGGAAGAATGTGTTCAAGAAGAACCAAGAGTAGCCAACCGAGAAGCAGTACTATTAAGGGATGAAGACCAAGCCCTAGTTGTTGATGCTAAAGGAGGTAAGAAAAGTTCTCATTTCCAAAAGGAGACCCATCTTCATAAAGAATCTCACTCCCCAAAGAGATTCACCAATTTCCATAAAGAATCTCACCCTCCAAAGAGATCCTAGAAATATCATAAGGGTCAAAGAAAAGAAAAAGATTTATCCTCTTATCAATGTTATCATTGTGATAAGATGGGACACATTGCTAAGAGTTTTCCTGCAAGAAGGGAAGAATACAATAAAAGAAATAAAAAAAGACATCATGCCCATACAGTTGAAGATGATGAGCCACCCACAAAGTTGAGTAAATAAGAGATTGAAGATTATGTTTTGTTTTCCACCCTCCTAGGATATGTGACACCTGGAGAGGATACTTGGCTCATAGATAGTGGTGCCTCTAAGCACATGACAGGTCAGAGAGACATTCTCTCTAGCCTTACAGAAAGGGATTTTCCCCAAAAAGTTTCACTCGGAGATAATTTTCAGTACCCTATCAAAGGAATGGGTGAATCCACCTAAAAACTTGACTCTGAGACTCCGATGAGAATGAAGGATGTACTATATGTACCATTTTTGACAAAGAACTTACTTTCTATCTCAGCTTTAGACAAGAAAAGTTCCAGGGTTGCATTCATAGATGGTGAAGTTATTATGTGGCCTGTTGTCGTCCTTATACACACTTGTGAACGTGAGCTAAGTCCTGCTCACTTAGTGTGTCCTCGGAGGCACAATGCCTAGGTTCAAAATCCACGTTGTCACTTTGACTTAAACCTCTTTCGTCTAGGCTAACTCCTAGTGAAGCCAAGGGGGGTAGACCCTAGTTACTAGATGAAATTTAGAGATTAAGTTCTAGGAATTGGTTTCAATTAGTTAAATGGTCAGGGGGAAGATCTAGCCTATGATGTTAAGCAACAATGCAAGATGCAAACAATTAATATGAACAATCAAACCTTTTCCTAGGAAAACTAAGACTAGTGCCTAAAATTGGGCAAGGGGTCAACTAAGTTAAAGGGAGATTAATTACAAAATAGTTACAAGATTACAAAGATTACAACAAGGTTAGATACAAATAGATACAAAGATACAGAAAGAATATCTAAGATACACAGTGTTAAAATAAACTAGATAAAATGGATACAAGATATACAAAATGATAACTAATCAGTTCCTTGCATGTGTAGGAAATAAAGATACTCAAGACAAGATGACCATCAACACATCAAGCCAAGCATGCTCACAATATATCATACTCTATTGGATTGCTTATCAATGACACAAAGACGAAAATCACTCAAGACCCAGTCAAGAGAGTGCCTCCAGATGGATGCACAGCTTCTTGAGGATCACACCACAAATATGGGAACAACAATATCAATAAAAGTGCTTGAAACGCAAAGTGTTCCGAAGTAAAGATATAACCACTTAGAAGATTAATCCACAATGCATAAAATGACTTGCATGTAAATGTAGATATGAGATCAATGTGCTTGCAAGTGTAACTGTAAATTGTCGATAGAGTTGTAGAACAAGGATTAAATTAAGTGATTAAGTGAGAATTGTTTTAATCATATCTAAGTGTCAACCCAATACTTTTCTCCCCCAATTACCAAGTAATTGTTGGGTGCTCAAGAAATAAGGCAACGAGGCCCACCCTAGCTCCACAGGTCATTCCTAAGATAAGAGAACTCCCGAAAAAGGACGTCGCGCGCCACGAGACCGTCCTCGGCCTAGCACATTTTCATTGCTTCCTCCATCCCCGTTTTAAATGGCGAAGATGATTGGTAAAGGTGCCCTATTAAATAGAATAAATTATTAAACCTATGAGCTAAGTATTGTAGTGTTTGAGTGCTTAAAGTTTGCTCAAGAAAGTGCCAAAAACTGAAATTGCAAGTTAAGTTCTTAAATGTGAGATTATTTCATGTAAATTGTGAAGAACTGGAAAATACTTGCGAAATTGAAAATGACGATTATTTAAGCCATTATGATACCAGTGTTTGCATGCATGTGTAGAAGATAAATATTTGAGAAATTTAATGACTTGCATGCAACGAAAAAGAAAAGATTTAATTTAAGCCTCCACGGGCTCTAAGCTAGCATAGGTTGTGTGAGATCTACTCTAAATAATTTTAGCTTTTAACATGCATTGAGATACCACAACTAAACTACCTAAGCTATGAAGTAAAAGACAAAAAAGAAATTAAACTAAATCTTGGAAAGAAAAAACTGAAATGAAAAGAATGCAAGCCACTTGGGTACACTCATTTGGGCTTGCTTACAATGCTTAGATTGAAAGAGAAAGAAGAGAATAGAGTTACCACTTTGAAAGAAGGTACTTGGAAGTGTGTTGCGAGTGAAATCGGGCAGCATGCACCCTTAACCTGGCGAGAACCTGCAAAAATCAGTAAGCTATTGCTTGTTGATTTTGCTACAACACACTCAAGCAAGTTAAGAAGATTTTTTTTTTACAAATGAAACTTCCCACATTTAAAAACCATAAAATTAAATTGATTATATTGACCTATCTAATGAGTTAGCATCCAAAATCGGAATATGATTGAGGCATAAAGATAATCAGAAAGCTGTGAAGTTTTAGTGAGAGATGAGAGTAGATTTGTGTTTGGATCTATCCCAACAACGCTCTTAGAAATGACCTACAAACTTTAAATAAGATGTGAGGCAAAGTAGATAATGATTGCATGCACTAATAACATAACATAGTTTATATCATTAGTGAATTCAAAACATATAAGCTAGCAATTATACAATTACTAAGCTTAGCTAAGTAAATTAATTTACCCAACAATCTACTCACCAACACAATAATATTGAAAGAAATGAGCAATATCACCTCATGAACAAATGGAGCATCCAGACAAGTCTTGAAATCCCCAAGTCCTCTAAAGCTATTCATTTATTATCAATGGAAGAGGTTGTAGCAACCAAGTTGTTCCAAGCTCTTCAAGAACAAGTGAGTGAAGCAAAGTGACAATGAGAGAGAGAGAGAGAGAATTTGGTAGCATAACAATACTCAAAAGAATGGTGTTGAATGAATGAGGGAGAGGTTTTTTTTATAGCATGAAAGGCCAAAGAGACCCCTCTTGGATCTTTGACAAATGTCAAATATCCAACCACAGAGAACTCCAGTCAAGGAAGGTGTGTGGCTTTTAGGTTTTGAAGAGAATAGCAAGTGGGGATAAGTGGAGGGTGAAGTGGATGAATGAAGGAGGTGCATTGGCCAAGGATAGGCCCATGCTTTTCTTTGAAAGCAAGATTCCTTCTTTAAAAATGATGGTTCCATGTTTCCTCAAGAGGAAAGACACAACTTCCAGAGAAAAGCGTGAGGTTTGTGGGTAAGGTGTGTTGGAGTGTGTTGGCCACACTCCAAGTGGGATGTGGATAGGTAAGGAAGGGTGCACCTCATCAAGGAGGGGCCCACGACTCATTTTGGGTGAGTTTCCAATTCTTTATATGGAGTGGGGACACATTTCCCAAGAGGGGGCGCAAATCCCCATGAGGAAATAATTAAAGAGTGAGTTAGGAGGTGGGTAATGGTTAGGGAAGGGGTTGGGTAGGTTAGGGAGTCTCTCTCAACCATTATTCAACTTTATTTTACCTAAATTGCTCATTAATTACAAAATTGACATTTTTCCCATGTCTCGAGATAGCAATTAAAATTGTTTTTATCTGACTAAGACTCCTATGTGGACAAAACCCTAGCAAAATGTGTCCGACTGAGTTGAAACTTGGTCCAAGGGTGTAGGGGGTCTCAGTCCATTTATTTTGAGCACAAATACCCCTATCAAAAACCCAGGGACCTAGTTTTTACAATTTTTTATCAAAAACAATTAATTAATTAATTAAATTTCTAGCCTTAGTTTTTTTTAATTAATTAAAACTAATTAAAATTTCCTATCTAGGCTCGACAAAATTCCACGAAACTTTTTGAGTTGTCTTACATGGTCATTTACATCATTCCTAAACACTAGCTACTAAAGGGTGACTTCATTAGAACGCCTTTCACCACTTTGGAGGAATTATTTAATAATGGGAGTGGAAAACTCAAGGGAAATTAATAAGGTTGTTAGGCCAAATTAATATGCTGAGAATAAAAAACACTCAGTGAAAGGGACTCTCCCAATGAAGAAATTTTAAGGTAATTGACCTAACTATGATCCATGCAAACCTATTACATTAATAACCCACGCAGGGGTGCGGAAATTCCATTTACAAAAATGTGTGTTGGAGCAAAAATTGCCATGTAGAACCAAAAAGTCTTTGACTTGTTTGCATCTGTTAATGCATATCTTTATGGTACATGGAGTTGACCCCCTAGTTGAATAGGTGGTCAACATGGCCTAAAGGAAAAACCATAGAAGATACAATTGTTATTGGAACAGAAGAAGGTGGTTTGTATAAATTAAAAGGTCACTCATGCAGCCTTTACTCACTCCACTGAGAGTCCTTTTGAACTTTGGCATAGAAGACTAGCTCACATCAACGACAAATCCTTACCATATCTAAGCAAGGTATTTACAGGTCTAACAGAATTCAAGGTTGATCATGTACGTGTATGCAAGGGATGTACACAAGGAAATAACATAAAGAATCATTTCCCAAAGAATGTCAGTAAAGCAGAAGAAATCTTAGAGCTCATCCACTCATATGTATGTGTTCCAATGCCATCAACCTCTCTAAGTAGGTATGTATACTATGTGTCATTTATTGATGATTATTCTCGCAAGACTTGGGTCTATTTCTTGAAATCAAAAGATGAAGTACTCGGATAGTTCAAGGAATTCAACGCCTTGGTTGAAAATCTCTTCGAAAAAAAAAATCAAGATACTCAGGTAAGATAATGGAGGAGAATACACCTCAAATGAATTTGGAATCTTTTGCAGAGATGTCGAGATTAATAGGGAGCTCACCACTCCCTATAATCCTCAACAAAATGGTGTAGCAAAAAGAAAGAATAGAACAATAATGGAAGCAGTGAAAACTATGATCCATGATCAAGATCTTCCAATGCACTTATGGGTTGAAGCAGCAAGAACAACAATTTATGTCCAAAACAGATTATCACATAGTGCACTTGGATTCAAAACCCCCGAAGAAGTGTTCTCCGGAAAGAATCCATAAGTAAGCCATCTCAAAATATTTGGTTTTCCAGTGTTTGTACACATTCCGAAAGAAAGGAGAACTAAGTTGGATCCTTTAGGAAAAAAGGGAATATTTGTTGGATAATGTGAGGTCTTTAAGGCCTTCAGAATTTACATACCAGGTTACCATCATATTGAGATCAACAGAGATGTAGCATTTGATGAAGATGCARCACTCAGAAGATCAAGGAAATGCCAGCTTGAAGAAGAACYTGTAGCTCCCAGAATTAAAGAACCTGTGAAGGAAGTTACAGTTACCCCTTATAATGAGATTCCAGAAAATCATGATATGAGAGAATCTAAAGAACCTCCYCAGATGACGATCTCTCACAAGAGAAAGCCAACTTGGAAAAAGGAACTTATTCAAGATGGAGAGTAGTATGGTGCACCAAAAGGAACCATGAGACAAAGCAAGAAACCTAAGCCATTATCTAGTTATATGGCCCTGATGTGTGATCTCATAGAAAAGGAACCTACTTGTTTTGAGGAAGCCGTTCAGAAGAAATAATGGGTGGATGCCATGACAGAAGAATACCAGTCCATTATAAAGACTGATGTATGGGAAGTAGTTCCAAGACCGAAGAACAAAGATGTGGTATCTTCCAAATGGATATACAAGATAAAACATGTTGCAGACAAGTATTGAAAAACATAAAGCAAGATTGGAAGCTCGTGGATTTTTCTCAAAAGGAAGGCATTGATTATGAAGAGATGTTTGCTCATGTAACCAGATACACTTCTATCAAAACAATCATAGCTCTTGAAGCCAAGATAAAGTGGAAGTTACACCAGATGGATGTGAAAACAGCCTTCTTAAATGGTGTTATTGAAGAAGAAGTGTATATACAACAACCACAAGGGTTTGAAGTTGAAGATAAAAAGACTCATGTCTACAGATTGAGGAAAGCTCTCTACGGATTGAAGCAAGCTCCCATAGCTTAGTATGGCGGAATTGATAGTTTCCTGACGAGCTTGGGCTTTACCAAGAGTAAAGTTGATTCTAACATTTACTTCAAGATTATGAATGATGTGCTAGTTGTACTGCTACTATATGTGGATGACTTATTCTTAACAGAAGAAGAAAATCTCATCACAAATTGTAAGAAGAAGCTCGTTGCAGAATTTGAGATGAAAGACCTAGGCCAGATGCATTATTTCTTAGGTCTTGAAGTTTGGCAAAGCCCAGAGAAGATCTTCCTTAACCAAGGGAAGTATGCAATTGAAACACTGAAGAGGTTTGACACATTGGAATGTAAAGCCATCAACACACCCATGGAAACAAAGTTGAAGCTCCTGATTGATACTTCATCAGAATTGGTTGATGCTACTCTATATAGACAAATCAATGGTTTGTTGATGTATCTGACGAATACCAGGCCAGATATATGTTTTGTTGTGAACACCTTGAGTCAGTATCTGGCAGAGCCCAAACATGTTCACCTTGTAGCTGCAAATCATGTGATGAGATACCTTAAGGGTGCGTTGGATTATGCTCTTTGTTATACTAGAGATCATGACTTCAGAGTGTTTGGCTATACTAATTCAGATTGGGCTAGAAGTGTTTCTGATAGAAAGAGCACTTCAGGATGTTGTTTGAGTATGGGGTCAGCCATGACTTCGCGGTAGAGAAGGAAGCAATCCAATATTGCTCTCTTCACGGCAGAAGCAGAATACATTGCAGCATGTTCCGCCAGTTGTGAAGCCATATGGCTTTGGAAGTTGTTGGTTTGTTCGACCTAGTTCTATGTGATAACCAGAGTTGTATAAAGATGACGGAGAATCCAGTATTCCATGATAAGTCGAAGCACATAGAGATCGAGTATCACTACATTCGTGATATGGTGCAGAGGGGATCTATAAAGCTCCAATATTTTGGCACATATGAGCATGTTGTAGATGTGTTGACCAAGATTTTGTCTCGTGTGAAGTTTGGGTACTTCTGAGACAAGCTTGGTGTTGTCCGAAAGGACCTCCCTAGAAAGGGGCAGTGATGTTGATGATACTATGGTATCTTGACCAATAGTGGGTAGCTCCATTAGGATTTTATATGCTAGGGGATTGATCATCCCTGGAGAAATCTCAAAGGTTCGGTAAGGACGGTGTGTCAGAGTACATGTCCATGTATATGTTAGTTGTGGTTAGTAGTGTTAGCTCTGTTAGGATTTTATACCCTAGGGAATCTATTTGATTCCTGAGGAGATCCTGAAGGTCGGATAAGGACAATCTGTCGGAGTACCACGTTGTAGCTCCGTTAGGATTTTATATCCTAGGGAATATTTTGATTCCTAGGCAAATTCCGAAGGTCTAGTAAGGACGATCTGTCAGAGTACCACAAAAATTTGTTGTTGCACCTGCCTCATTCTGTTGCCATATGATGATGATGTTGTTATCTCAGCCTCGTGTTGATGATGTTGTTGTTTCAGCCTCGTCTTGTCATTGATGATGTTGTATCAGCCTCATGTTGTTTTTGATGATGTTGTTCCAGTTGTAGTCGTCCTTATACACACCTACTAACATGGA
>JASDQU010290022.1:2446-14475 GCA_032191745.1 Picea mariana | reverse complement strand
CCTGTCACTTAAGAGGTGAGGTAGTCACCTCAAAGGGGAAATCCCGGTGACCCTGGGGGGAAATGAGATGGAAAATGGTAAGTATAAATGGATTTCCCTAGAGGTCAATTATAAGTGGTATGATTAGATTGGAAAAGAGTCTTGATAAGGTTCAATGGTTTCCAAATGAGTTGAGTGACCTGCCAAGTGTGAATACATGCCCGAGACACAAAGAAAACCAATCATATAATGTAATATGTTAGTTGGACAAGAAAGTTAAGCTTGTTGTCCCTAATTGCAGAAAAATTAAATGATATATATCAGCTCAATAAAGATAACAAAGGCTTCAATATAAGTGCTAAGTATAAAATAAATAAACAAGAGACAAAGCTAGTGAAAGCTAGCTCAACTCACCAATGATTAAGCAATAACTTTAGCACAAAAAAGAAAGGCTGAAACAAAATGTTGTTGCAGTGATATTATCAGCCTTATGGATGTAGAAAACCAGACTTAACAGCAAAGAACTTAGCCACTATAACCCACTCCTAACTATCCCAATAGGTGTGCTAGGTTTAGTAGAAGTTTAGGGTAAAATTAGGGCTAACTCCTAGGGTTAGATTAAGATTTATTAGGGGTTAGAGGGTTATTTTTCTACAGCCCTAATGGTTGTAGGTTAGTTTTGTAACAACAGAAATAAGTTATGGTTGAAATGGGACACCTCAATGAGACAAGGGAGCCAAAGCCTCAAGGAACACTTTCACAAAAAGACAACTTTAAACTTGAAAAATTCACGTTTACCAAGGAAACAATTTATTTATCCAATGCAACAAGTAAATGACTAGTGCCTTTAAAAAATGGGTTAATGGATTCAAGCAAATAAATATCTATAGGTACTACCTCCTTGGGGTGTAAATCCATTTACTCCCCAAGGAAACTATATCTAACTAGGGTTTGAGCTAAGAGGGTGTATGCCCTTATACCTCTCTTAGCAAACCATTGTTAAACCAATAACATGTAAGCATAAAATGATGGAGACTAAGGTGGGGTTGTATGCCCTTATACTTCCCACATACCTCTATCAAAATAAACTTGAATTGAATAACAAATGATAGCACAATGTAAAAAGCATACCAATTCCAGGAAAAAGCTAAGACAAACCACCACAATAGCTAGAGAATAACCTTCTGACGCTAGCGCATCACTTCCATCAGCCAATCATCCAAAATATATCCGTAAACAAGAGAACAAGAGAGATAACTAGACAAAGAGAGCGGAAATTTAGTCCAATGCTTCTCTAAATGGGAGAGTTATGTCTTAAAATGAGATCTTATGATCTTTATTTAAACAAAATGTCTCCAAAATAGTTTGTCCACATAATATTAGGGTAAACCACGAGACTAGGGGTGAAAACCCATAATCTTGTCCCTTTTAAAAATAATATTTAAAAATTCACTTAAAATTTACTTTTACACAAAAAGAAACCCTAACTTAAGTTGACGTCACCCCTTTAGGGGACGTTTTGACACTAGGAGCAAGTTTTTGGCATTGGAGGAGTGTAGTTAGGCTTCTCAAAGCCACATGTCAATAATCCAAGTCATTTTATTCATGTTCAAAGCCTCATTCTCCTCAAAACGTCCTTGTGCCAATGAATGGTAACCTCACCACCAAACCCAAGCCCCCCTACGTGACGTCATGCCTCCAAAGGTGACGTTGTGCCTCTCCTAGGAAAAATTTTTGGCATGTGAGGGCTACGTCATGTTGTCCACAATGTATTATATGCCTCTGAAGGTTCATCTCTCTCATTTTTCATGTGGTCCCTTTGCATCCACCTGTGGGATTCAAGCCCCATGGAAGCCCAAGATAGGCTTGTTCCTCCAAAATTGTCCACCAACTAGGTCCTGCAAAGACAAATAAGCACACCCTCCAAGGATATCAAGTCAAAATATCATGATGAGTAAATCAAACCAATAAATGAGCCACCCTGCATAAATGAGTAAATCAAACCAATGAATCTCCACTGCAAAAGTTCCCACTAAACCTAGGTTTATCACAGACCCAAGATAAACTTGATCTATCAAGACCGAGCCAAACCCTCAGCAACAAAGGCGTCCCTCTGAAGCCAAAAATGAGCTCTGATACCACATGTNGAAGTAAATAAATGCATATAGATTCTTAACCAATACAGAAATTAATCAATGGCTCATACACAGAGTACACAGAGATTTTATACTGGAAACCCTCAACAAGGAAAACCTTTCTTATTTTCATTATCACGAATTTCACCATTCTCCATACAATATATACAATGTTTTTAGGTATTCCGTAGATACAAAAACCCTAATCCCTTAATCCAGGATTAATTTACAAAACTGCTAAAAATAGCAAAAACCGCCCAGACGCAGTTGTCGTATCTGACGCACCCACACACACACACATGCAAAGAATATAACACATACCCAACAGTATGCCCTTATACTTCTCTTAGAAAACCCTTGTTAAACCAATAATAAAGCATAAATTGATGGAGACTAAGCTGGGGGTGTATGCCCTTATACTTCCGACCTATCTCTATCAAAATAACCTTGACTTGAATAACAAATGATATCACAATGTAAAAGATTACCAATTCCAGAAAAAAGCTAAGACAACCCACCACAATAACTAGAGAATAGTATTACATGGCTATTGCATTACTTCCATCAACCAATAATCCAAAATATAGACATAAACAAGAGCACAAGAGAGAGAACTAATCAAAGAGAGTGAAAATTTCAGTCCAATGCTTCTCCAAATGGGAGAGTTATGTCTTAAAATGAGATCTTATCATCTCTATTTAACAAAATGTCTCCAAAATAGTTTGTCCACATAATATTAGTGTAAACCACAGGACTAGGGGTCAAAAACCATAATATTGTCCCTTTTACAAAATAATATTTAAAAATTCACTTAAATTTTACTTTTCCACAAAAAGAAACCCTAACATAAGGTGACGTTGCCCCTTTAGGGGACGTTTTGACACCAGGAGCAAGTTGTTGGTGTTGAAGGAGTGTAGTTAGGCTTCTCAAAGCCACATTTCAATCATCCAAGTCATTTTCTTCATGGTCAAAGCCTCATTCTCCTCAAAATGTCCTTATGCCAATGAATGGTAACCTCACCACCAAACCCAAGCCCCCTAAGTGACGTCATGCCTCTAAAGGTAACGTTTTGACTTTCCTAGGAAAAATGTTTGGCATGTGAGGGCTAGGTCATGTTTTCCACAATGTATTATAGGCCTCTGAAGGTTCATCTTTCTCATTTTTCATTACCTCCCTTGGCATCCACCTGTGGGATTCAAGCCCCATGGAATCCCAAGCTAGGCTTGTTCCTCCAAAATTGTCCACCAACTAGGTCCTGCAAAGACAAATAAGCACACCCTCCAAGGATATCAAGTCAAAATATCATGATGAGTAAATCAAACCAATAAATGAGCCACCCAAGCATGTGCATTAAATATTACCATGTCAAACAAGTAAGTGCTCAAAGACATTATGTGACTTGTCTAGCTTGGATATGGGAGGGTTGACGATGTGTCCTATTGGGTATATATTTCCTAGGCCAAGGAGTGTTTCCCAAGTGATCCCTTTCTAAGCCATGTAAAGTGGATGAAGTGGTTAAGTATCAATACTCATTGGGCATGGGGTTCATGACATACAAGGGGTTGTAGTGTCTCATTCATGGTTCCCTTTGTAGAGGGTGTGTGGCACCTTCGTTTGCAATGCAATTTTTTCCAAGCTTATCATTTTTCCATTCTTTATTTCTTTCATAATTTAAGGAAACGTTGAAGGCCATTGTCCTAGCATGGTGTCCAGATGACAACAATTTCACTCACAAACACCTAGCGGAAATGGAAAGATCGGCTCGTGATGAGACCCACTTTATCTCATCCATGCAACTTAAAGCCATTACTCTGGCTTGATGACCAGATGATGGTAATTTCATACCAATAGATATCCATGATCATGATAGGTCATCCTGTGATGAGACCTCCTATCCTCCAACTAATCCTTTAAGAATTATTTTCATCCTATGATGATACCTTACCATAAGACCTGACTTGTACCTCATGGAGCAAGGCCCCAGTGTCTCTCGGAAGCCAACTAGTGTGGTGGATGTCATCTGARAATMCTGACCTATGTGGTGGTTGTTGAGGAAAAGGTATGAATTACCCTACTCAATCATTTCCAAATCWTGCATGGCTACGACAAGATAGTCGAGAATGTCACCCTTGGTTTTATAGCCACAAAAATATTCTCTGAATCCGTAAGTATTAATTACTAGGAATAAGGTTGATTTATTAATGAAAATAATGTTGCAATATAAAATAAATTTTATACAAGATTATGAAATATATACATATTATAGAAAGTAAACATGGAGATCAAAAAGTGAAAAGTAACCAAGTCATCAATACACATATATAAGACAGAATAGCAATATGATTTATTTCATTCTGAGATATCAAAAGTGTTTTACTCTTTACAAAACCCCTATGAGGGCATGGACCAAAGTATGATTTAGAGATCCATGATGAACACCATACAAAAAGACTTTGACAATCAAGCAAAACTAGAATTTATAATCTGGATCAGCTTGCCACAAATTGTTGCCAATTTGACTTTGCAAGATATTCTTTATCATCCATGAAACTTAATTCACAAACAGACAAGAATACACAGACTATCAAGGATAGATCACCACCTCTAAAACAAGCTTATGAAAAGTTTGGTTCAGTCTTGAACCTTGTTTTCTACAATAAGACCCTGCTGTCACAAAGAGAATTAGGCTTTGAATAAACTCAAGAATGAATGAAAATGGAAACTATCTTATGAAACCAAAAGAGAACACCTTTGTATTTCTTTCTCCTTCTATTCTCCCCTTGTTTCTTCTTCTCATTCATCTTTTATTCTTTCCAAATAAGTTGAAGTAGTTCAACTACTTTCTTTAGTTAAGTTAGTTTGACTTAACTAATTAGTTTAGGAGAGGTAAATAATAATAATATAGTTAAGGGTCTTTAATTAATAATAACTAGGTAGGTGGGACCCCTTGTGACTCTCGTAAATATCTTCTTTTCAAATCATAAAATACAACACAAAAAGGATAATCATTTAAATCACCTCCCACCCTTGTAGCTCCCTTAAATATATTCCAAACTGGATATTTTAAATATCAGAAATAATTTATATCATATCCAAAAAATATATAAATATCTGCATCATCCATATTATCCATAAGATTCATAAAATACCAAAATAGAGCTTGTTGTCCCAAAATTCTGAAAACTAGTAACACTGTCTTCATCAACTCAAATCATAGGAAAAAAAAAACACAATCTAAAAGCCATACTTTCCACTCTGGGAGGCAATTTTTCTTTTTTCACTATTGTCCCCCTTTGATTTCCCAGAAGTAGCCCGTGGTTGTTTACACCCTTGGGGTTGTATTTCACTGATCACATGGGAACAATCGTCCTTCAAATGCATGCGATAAAACACATATTTTGAGGAATTGTCTAAGGGAGAAGAAGGGGAGGAAGTTGCTTTGCCTTTATCTTGCATAGGTTG
Organism: Picea mariana; assembly: GCA_032191745.1. NCBI lineage: Eukaryota > Viridiplantae > Streptophyta > Pinopsida > Pinales > Pinaceae > Picea > Picea mariana. The sequence goes on along the minus strand of JASDQU010290022.1, from coordinate 8,899 downwards.
GGGAATATCAGTTTTTAGTCTTTTAATAGCATGTGAAGACTGAACAAGTGAATCAACACGGGAAATCTGGACATTAGGATTGACAGGTGGTGGGAGAGGCAATGACATATTGGGCCAGCCATGATGGTGAGAGATAGTCGGGTTGACAATCTCTTTCCATCCATCATTTGCAGGGACTTGTGGTTGCAAGGACACATGTGGAGGAATGGGAATGCCAGGGATGTTTTGAGGCTAGAAAGGAGGTCTTTCTGGCCAAGCGTGTACTATTCCATGACCAATTCAGTTAAAGAACCCAGCTTGGAACAATTGGTTTAATTCTTGGGGATCAACATCAAAATGGATGGAAAATCTAGGCCTTCTAGGCCCTCGGTTCCAATTCCCCATGCCTCTGTTATTTCTTCCATGGTTGCCTCTACTAAAGAAACTCATCATGTAGCAACAGTATGTCAGTAAAAAAGCTCTTAATAAACCATACATGACATTTTGCTACATGAATCAATAATTGGCTCAAGAATTGACACGAGATACATGCAAATCCATCCATAACAAACCATTTAATAATCGCCAAGTGAACAGGGGGTGATAGGGTTCATGGGACATATGGAGGGAGTTTAATTAGCGAAAAGTGGTATAATGATAGGGGATTAATACACAAATATTGTTCAACAATTAATTAAACAATTTAACTGTGTAATAAAATACCAAAATATCAGTCACCAATTCTTGTTGTGTTATCCTTTGTCTCTTTTACATAGACTTCCTTTTAATTTATTTCACAGAACAGGGATGTCATAAATGAAATTGGGATTATGAGGGGAATGTAATGAGCAAAAGGTGGTAGAATGAAAGGGAAATAATATGGATATTGTTCAAATGAAAATAAATCAAAACATGCAATCAAGCATATCTATATTCTGACCTTCAAAGTTCAACAATATTCACTTTTCAAAATTACAATTTAAATTGTTACTTCCTTTGAAAAATCTCCTTGATGGCTTCCAAAAAATAAGCTATATGCCCATAACTATTTAATTGCAACAACCTTTGTATTCATATAATTATTACATGACAGTCATTACGAAAATCATTGCAATTGAAATGAGAACCCACAATAACCCTTTGAGCCACAACCATTAACTCAATATTTAATATTTAAACCAACATAAACATGCACAGTATTTATAACCATTTGTATCCATCAATTATTTAAACACTATCCAAAGAAATCAACTGGACACTATAACTCTTAATCGGGCCTCAAACAATTCGTACATAGGTGACCCTTTTATATATCCAAAATAACTATTCAACCAAATAACATTCAATATTTTGAGCCCAAGCTTCAAACAAATCAGTGTGTAAAGACTTCTTCCAGAATTTCCAAACGAGGGACGCAACCAAAATCGTGTCCAAGCAACCAAGCACGCACAGTGCTCCATCAACCATCGACTGTAGTAAAATGATATCGATATCATATTTAGGGTTTAAAATAGCAAGTGGAAGGTAAGAACATGTGGTTCGACCAAAGGGTTGAGACTTTGAATAGTGCAGACAGCTCATGCCTTTCATAATTTACCACAAAACCATAACATGTAACAATACTCTCGGTTGTGAGGGTTACCAAAACAATAGACTGTCAACTCCAACAGGAAAATGAAATGAAGCCAATCCCTTTAACCAACAATGTAAAACGAGTGACTAAGCACAAACCCGTGCCTGACCAAAAAGAATCCATAATTCTTCGATCATATTCTGGGTGAGGTTAAACTCATACTGTGCAATGTTCTCCAGGAAATTGTGCTAGTGAGGATAACGCAAGGTGGATAATAGCTCATATTTTTTCCAAGACAGGGCACAAATATTTTAATCTTTCATCAGTTCACATTGAAACCTACAAGGTCAAAACATACTAGCCACAGAGACGAACATGGAGTGAGCAAATTAAACACAGAGACCTGTTATGACAATCCATAATTAGGATACGCACAAAGCACATATCTTTGGCAAGCCATGATACTCAATTTCAATAGAGATTCCATACCCAAACCCAAACCATGACCGAGAAGGATTCACTGCCATTTTTATCCAATAAACCCATGAAAAGATTACACATAGCAAGGAGACAATAACCATTTCTTTTTTAAGTGCCAACAGTCCAAAATAATCACCATAAGAAACCACAGACACAACACCAATACACAGTTCAAATATCTTATAACATCTCAAGAATCACACAGACCACAAACAATCCATAGCCAAAAGTTGATTCAAAGGGCAGAGTACCCATCATGGATGGAAGAGTAAGAAACCCATACCTGGAAAACCTGTGCGAGGAAGAAAACTAGACTGTATACCTCCTTCACAACCAAACAATGCGGAGCAGCAACAACTACCAGAGCCAAAACCAAAGTGCAAGAATGACTAGCATGATGGGCTCGAGGGGAGTTTGAGTGATGTGCAGTAAATGCATGTTGCTTCTCCCTTCCAACCTCATTCAATTAAAAATACGATCCAATCAAATTCACCATAGTTTTATGCATTAATCAACCAAATATCCATTGTCATATCACATTTGCAAAGTGCGCCACCCCTTGGTAATGTCCAACTTATTTAAAATAACAATGTGCTAGGAACATAACCCCATGTGCAACCATATATGAAATTCAACCAAGGCGCATATAACCATAATAAAAAGGGTCAAGAGCACCCATCCTTTGCACAACATTATAACTTGAATATAGACATTTTGTTCAAAAGATCTCCATTATTATCCTTTATCAAGATCATTTAATCATTTAATGCCATGTTTAATGCAATATCAAAACCAAAACTAATAATAATTCTTTCATCAACAATGCAGTCTTAACATATTCTATGAGAGCTCATCGAAGCCATTTAGTGCCATGTTTTAATCATCCAACCAACATATCATATCACCATAACATCTTAAACCATGATTTGAAACAAATGAATTGTAGAAAATTGTGTCGGTACCATCACACAAGTAAACAAAACATGACCGTTGCATATCCACGATAGTGTCATAAGTATACAAGGGGGTCCCACCTACTAGTTTATTATTAATATAAATAAATAATAGAGCTTGGAAATCATTTGTGAGCATGTTATTCATTGTTGCGTTTTTAAACGTCAACAATGGTGAGAAGGGTCTCCATCTGTGCAAGTGGATATTATTGGTCATGTAGTCTCTCGGCACTCCATATCCGCAACCTAAGGGCCTTGACACATAATCTCCTTAGTTATCCCACAAAATGGGGATAACATGTGGTTCCTACTTTGGGACATGTTCTCACCGTAGAGTGCATGAGAACCATAGCATCTTATGGTAGACTTGTTCCTGCCAAAACTTAGACAAAAGAATCAAAGAATCTAGGGTGGTGCTATCACCCTTCATCCATATATATTGTTATCGCTCAATTTGTACTTATTCCAAAGGAAAAGGTTAAGGGAAGGAAAACTAGCATAATATGAGGTTATCCTATCATTGTCACCTCAATAGGATACCTCTTTCTATTTAGGGTTGATGGCCCATGGGTGACCTGAGGGTTTGAGAAGGCAAAGGTTAAAGTTTCTATAAAAGTATCCCCTCTCACAAGTCACACTGGTAAGAAAGTCTCAATTTTTTACCAATGAAGTAATGAAGTGCTTATATGTACCTTCCTAGAACAAAGAAACAAGAAAATGATATCCTTTGCAAGTACAACTTGTTGTTAGTACTTCATAAAACCATGGACTTATCAATAAAAGCAATAGTTGTTGTATGATGAAGAAAACCGAATTTTATAACAAAAATGTTTATAAGATGATAGCTTCACAATAAATTCCTTGAAAGAGCTTCACAATGACCCAAAATAATCACTCATTAATAGCAAATTACTAGCATTTGTCAGAAGCTAATTCGGAAGTGTATAAATCAACTTTACAATTTCTTTTAGGTGATTTTAATGATGCAATAGGTGGTTGTAGCTTGCTTTTGTAACAGAAGCAAGTAGGTTATCTAATTAGTCTACTCTAGGGTTAGGATAAGTTAGTATATAGCTTGGGGTAAAAAAATTTAGAGTAGTTTTCATCAATCACTCAAGTGCAAGGCTTAGACCAGTGCTTTTAGGGTTAATGGAGTCTCTTTTAGAAGCAACAATCTTGAGGGAAAAAAGATAATAGTAGAGTTGGATACAAGAAGGTCAATGATTGAAGTGTTGGTAACCCAAGGCTTCAATCACTAAACCCTAGGGGGGGAATAGCCACTAGGAAGTAGGTAACCCTAGGCCCTAGCAGTTTTCCTCTTTCTTTAGCTCAAGGAAAAAGTAAATGATGGCTAGATGAAGCTAAGGATGTTAGGTTGTTGCAATGGCAAGGCCCTTAGCACAAAGCTTCAAGCAAGTAGGGTTTCTAGCATAATCTAGTAGGTGAAAATTTGTTAAGGCAAGAACAATAACATGTGCTTTAGCCTCCTAGGGTTTTAAGCTGGCAATTTCATAATCTTGGAAGAAATGCAAGATAAATAAAGCATAACCATTAAAATGAAGAATAATTGCAGAAAATTTACTTACATTCACCAAGAATCATCTAGCAATAGGCCTAGTTGAAGACTTCCACCAAGAAAAATGCTAAAATACACCAAAAATAGCCTCCTTCAAGAATTGTGCACCAAATTTCAGCCAATAAACCCTAATTAGGGTGCAAATTTCAGACCTCACTTAAGTGTGAGTGAAATATGATGAAAAATAAGAGAGAGTTTTTCCTTATTTATACAGTTACAATGACCTTTAATTTACAAATTAGGTCAAAAAGGCTAACATGGCTAGATTACATGTAATATCCAGTTTTTACATAAAAATGACAAATTAAACACTAAATCAAGCAGAAAAGGTGATGGCATGCCCCTTTACGGTGATGTTAGGCCTCTTTTGGTGAAACGTTGGCCTCTAGAAGTAAAACGTTGGGCCTCCCAAGGCCTCTGGATCAAGCCACTTGGCACACAACTGCCTCCAAAGTGTCCATCAAACACTAGGTGATGTCAAGGGTCACATAGGTGATGCCATGGGCCTTCCAAGGCCAACATCATAGTGGGAGGGAAATACCCCATTGGGTCGAGGCCTGCCAGATTGTCTCTGGTGGAACATACTCTATCTTTGGTGCAAGCCTCTAACATGTGTATGCCCCTAGTTGGGGTCTCTTCATCCATCTGATGGGATTTTATCTCTATGGAGGTCCAAACTAATCATATCCCCATGTGTACCTATCCGTCAGGTGTGGCCCTGCAACAAAAACAAGTATGCCCTCCATGGGCTCATAAGTCACAGGGGTCATAGCAATGTCAATCACATCTAATAATCAATTTATCTAAACATGTGCATAAAACCCCCCTTTCCCAGAAAAGTGCTCAAAGACGTTGTGTTATTCTACAATCTAGGTTTGGAGAGGATGTCGGGAGGTCCTACTGGGATAATTGTCATTGGACATGGGATGTTTCCAGGTGAAGACAAATCCAAGCCATGTAAGTGGATGACTTGGTGTAGAGATGTTTGAGTAATGGGTATAGGGGAATGTATGGCTTACCTGTGGGTGCCTCTTAAGAGGGTGAGTTGCACCTTGTCATGGATGAAAATGTTTCCGAGTCCATTCAATCCCTTTTACCTTTTTATCTTATTTCTTTTTCTTTCAAGAGACTAGTTAGGGGACATTGCTCGGGCGTGGTGACCAGTGGTGACAATGTTACCCACAAGCATTTCATGGAGATGATGAGGTTGGATCATGATGAGACCCCCTTTCTCTTGGCTATGCCACCAAGAGCCACTACCCTGTTGTGGTGACCAGCTGAATGGTAGTGTCATACCACTACATTCCCATGGACCTAATAGGTTGGCTTGTGATGAGACCCCCTATCCTCCAACTAGGTCTTGATTTTATTATTTTATGGGTCCCTCTGTTTCTTGTTGAGAAGCCTTTTACTGCTTTCTCAAGGATCCCTGGGCGAAGCATAAAAATGTTTTTTTCTTTGGATTTTATCTTTTTCCAACTACTTTTACCCTCTAGGCCTTTATCCCCTTCTTCCCACAAGGTAAGGTACAACCCTTTGCTAGCTTGGAAAACCCAATGCCTGAACCAATGTAGGGAATGGATGAGAGGGAAAAAGATGAAAAGTGATAATTATGGTGGGAATGGACGATGACCTTTCATGAACCGACCCAATGGAAACTCACACCCTATGGGAACCAACTTGCTAGGGCATCCTGTCACTCCCCCCGGGTGTGGAAAAGTGGAAAGGCATAAGGTCCAAGCACACATCAGAAGTAAAAAGAATTAAATGCACATATTCAAATGTTTTGATAATAAAAGTGACACATACCATGATACCCAGACTCATTACCTCATGGAGCAAGACCCATTGTTGCTAAAGGACCAGGCCGGCAGGATGGATGTTGATGATGT
>JASDQU010290020.1:837-11935 GCA_032191745.1 Picea mariana | reverse complement strand
AATATAAATTATCTTCTTAATCCCACAAGGCTTCTAGGGTTATTAGCCAACTCATTAGGGTTTCTCTTGCTTTCCGGAGTCTTATATTCTCGTCAGGTTCACACATGGGGGTAAATACTTCCCGCAGCTACCATAATATTAACACCATGTTCCCCGAAGTCCCGAAATCCTGGTGTCTCGGGTACTCCACCAGCTTTTAGGCTGGGCGAGCATGCGCCAGGGGGATGACACGTGGCAAGGGGCATAAATGACACGTGACCCCATCAATGGGTGACATGTGTCACATTCTAATGGGAATATAAGATCTGTAAAAAGCACGAATCAAGGTGACACATGGCATGTCGATCATGGTTCCACGCCACCCTAGGTGACGTCAACGTGCCACGTCACTCTGAACCGACAACCTCCGGGAGTCTCTATCTTTTTCTACCTGCGAAATCTCTCGGAGCTCCCAAGTTCGAACTCCAGCCAGCAACCTCCCAATACTTCTTATATCCCACGGTCGATATGGGTCCATGTAGATCCATAGATCTACAGCCTCCATTGCTTCGCGACTTCAGCATTTGGGGGATCCATTGTGTAATTTCCTCTTTACTCCCGAAGTGGTCATCATCGGGATGACCACGGTCTAGATCTAACGATTAGGAGGGATCTTGACATACCCTCAGATCGACAGCCCTCGTCACATCACAACTTCAGCGTTTGGAGGTTCTACTCGTTTAACACTCCCTTTCTCTTGGAGTGATCAATGACAGACTAACCACGATGTAGATCCAACAGTCATGGGAGATCCCGAAGTGTCCCCGATTCTCGTCACTTCGCAGGTTTGGCGTTCAGGGGTTCCACCCACTTAACACTCCTTTTCACCCAGATTGGTCAATGCTGGACTAACCACGACATAGATCTAACGGTCAGGGATGATCCTGAATTTCCTCGAATCTATAGTTCTCATCATTTCGCGATCAGGAAGTGGATGAGGGTTTAACGATGGGACAGATCCCACGGTCACGGTTAAGGAAACCCCCAGATGTGGGTCAACCTTACTGGTAACTGCACCAGTAGGTTACCTTCGGTTGGTTTCGAAGGTTGTAAAGTCATAGTATCCCGGAGTTCCAAAGCCAAAATAGCTTAGCTCCTTTCGGACCTAGCGAAGGGTTCCCAAGTCCTGGTCATATGGATCCTCTGACAAGTCTCGGGGCTGGACGCTCAACTCTTAGTCATGATTTGGTTAGGGTCGTGGACATGAGCCTTCAATCACACCAACGAAGGGTTTGAAGGAGGCTCCCTCCTTCCACATAGCTCAATTTTAGTGACTCGCGAAGGTAAATTCGAGGGTTCGACATGAATGAGGTGTTCTAGCGAAGTCTACCCCGAATTTTATGTTATAAAATCAATCATTGGGAAAATTCCCTTAAAGATTTTCCAACCAGTGCAGAAATCGTAATCGTATTCCTAAATTCATTTGAAGACCCACGTCTCATAGCTTTTCAGTTGCTAAGTTGAGGCAAACAAAAACCATTCAAATGCAAGGGTTCACAGAGAAACAATAAGCATTTCTACATTAATCATACAATACAAATTTTAGTTATAGACACAGAYATTCAAYCATCATTTCAATTCTAGTACGCAGGTATAAGAATACTTATCAAGAAAACYAGATGGTGAAGCAACTGTTGYGAGGGGTGCCATTTTCCACCCAACCGYAGGYACAGTCACTCTTGGACAGATTTACAACTGGCCACCCCCTATCYAGATCATGATGMTCTGAGAGAGACTCTTCCTTCTCGTTCAACAACAACCAGGGACGAAGATCGCTCTCCTCTTCCCACTTGAATTTAGCAGATTGTTTATCCCTCTACCAARCAAGGGGGTCTGYGATGAGTGCTTCCTCAGTCACTCATGTTCTTGCAACCTTGTTTATCAACTTGGACTGAAGACGCTGYCCAACAAATTCATGTACCCAAAACAAACTCTTTTTCAGTTCTCTTTCGAACCATAGAGTTGCACACGCTCTCCCCTTTCAAAAAAATGGTCTATGGACTCATCTCCTTCRCAATCCCCTCTGCCCATGAATTCCCTTCTTTTCTTGCTTTCCTCAGCAAGATTGCGTGGGTCTGAATCCCCRGATCGTGGTCAGGTCAGRAAGTCTTTCAGATGGGTACTCTACCCATCTCCTCATTAACTCTTGAGGACTTCCCAACTACCAGCCTGACTGGTAACTTATTTTTGGGTCAGAGGACTGTTATGGGTCTAAGTAATTTAAATCCAGTAAGGCACTAGTCTGGTGGGGGTCATCTCAACCATTGTTGGTTCCCCTCACCATCTCTCTCATAGCATAATAATCTACCTTGGCAAACCCCTAACAAAAATGCATACATTACCTTTTATAACAAAAAAGTTCATTAATTCCAACATCCACACATATTCACTTTGCCCATAATCTTTTGACAAGTTATAGTTATATTTACAAGCTGGGGAAAATGGGTATTACATAAAATTAATAATAATATGATTGGAAATTTAAATATGGTGAATTCCACACTTTACTATTAAACTAAAAACTCAACTCAATGTAGCTCTTTCAAGAATGAGTTGACTCTTTATTGAACATTGTTAAGGTTAATTGCAACAGGAGAAACTATATCTCCTAAGATTCTTAATAGTTGCCAATTTTGTTTGCAATTTTCACCTAAGAACTACAAAGATCGTAGCCGTCAACTTCATTTGGTAGTAAGTTGAATTTGAATATATTTTCAGGTTAAATCGGATGGACCACATCCTATACATGGCCTACATTTTGATCCAATCTCGTTCATTTCCACTGTTACTGTTATGCCCGAACTACGTTTCTTGAGGACAGCAACCATTAAACTGCATCGGTTTCCAGCATGAGTTGAATCTTACAGAAGCATCACAACACCACTGCCAAAATAATGGCAGTGGCATCTGCCAAATGGACTCCGAGCAAAACTAAAGACTTGCTGTTTCGACAACCCTTTCTTTCCCTACGGACTGCCGATAACAGATATCTTGGAATTGGAATTGGAGTGGACATTGTGAGGGATGTCACAAGACTTTTTAAGGAGGGGAGATTGAAAGAGGCGGTGGACGCATTAACTCACCTCAAGCACCCAGATTACTCTATCTACGTTTCTCTCTTGCAGGGCTGCATTCACAACAAAACCCTGCCACAAGGAAAACTAGTCCATGCCCACATCATTTTCACAGGATTTGTCCCCGACGTCTATTTGGGTACCAAACTTCTCATCATGTATGCTAAGTGTAGCAAGAGTCCGTTAGATGCTCGTCTAGTTTTGGATGGAATGCCTGAACGAAATGTAGTCACATGGACTGCCATGATTTCAGCTTACTCCAAGCATGGCCATCACAAGGAGGCCTTGATTATCTTCCGTCAAATGCAGCAGCAAACCGATATCCAACGTGATAAGTTTGTTTTCAACAGTGTTCTCCCGGCATGCGCCAATTTGGTAGCCCTGCAACACGGCAAGGAGATCCACCATGACGTAGTAAGAAGTGGATTCCGGTGTGATCTGTTTGTTGGAACTGCCCTTGTAGATATGTATGTCAAGTGTGGGATTATAGGGGATGCACGCAGAGTGTTTAATGAAATGCCAGAGAAAGATGTGGTCTTGTGGAATGCAATGATTGCTGGATATGCAAACAGTGGACGAATTGATGAAGCCCTAGAGCTATTTCAGAAAACACCCCAACGGGACGTCGTGTCATGGAACTCCATGATTGCAGGTTATGCACACAAAGGACGATTTGATGAAGCCCTGGAACTCTTTCACCAAATGCCTCAACGAGACGTTGTTTCATGGAATGCAATGATTGCGGGATATGCACACAATGGGCTAGTTGATGAAGCTCTGGATCTCTTCTTGGAAATGCCTGAACCTGATATTATCTCGTGGAATTCAATGATTGCAGGATATGTGCAGAATGGGCATGCCGATGAGGCCTTGAAGCTCTTTCAACAAATGCAAATGACAGGTGTGAAGCCAAATTCAATCACCTTTGCTACCCTACTTCCAGCATGTGCAAACTTGGCAGCTCTGGAACAGGGCAAGGCGATCCATGAGATCATAAATAGAAGTGAATATATCTCTGATGCCTTTGTGGGCTGTGCCCTAGTAGACATGTATGTCAAATGTGGAAGCATAGAGGATGCACGCAATGTGTTTGACAAAATACCGAAACGAGATGTGGTGCCTTGGACTGCAATGATTTTAGGATATGCAATGCATGGACATATCAAAGAGGCTCTTCATCTCTTTAAACAGATGCAGAGCTCTGGTGTGAGGCCCAACAACGTCACGTTTGTTGGTGTTCTGTCTGCATGTTGCCATGCAGGCCTTGTGGATGAAGGATTAAACAACTTTGATCTCATGACTCAACATTATCACATTATTCCTGAGAAAGAGCACTATTGCTGCATGGTTGACCTTCTTGGCCGTGCTGGACAGCTGGATAAAGCCCAAAACTTCATTAACAATTTGCCAGTAAAACCTGATGCTGCTATCTGGGCATCTTTGCTTAGTGCCTGTAGAATTCATAACAATATAAAGCTGGGAGAATCTGTTGCAGAGCACCTTTTAGGCTCAAACACTAAAAATTCAGCCCATTATGTGCTTCTGTCAAATATATATGCAGCAGCGGGCAGGTGGGATGATGTAGAAAAGGTGCGAAAACTTATGAAAGCCAATCAGGTGAAAAAAAGCCCAGGCTGCAGCTGGATCAAGATCAATGACAAGGTCTATTGTTTCCTCGTAGGCGACAGATCAAACCCACATTTGCAGAAAATTTATGTATTTTTGGAGAAATTGTCTGTGCAAATGAAAGAAGCTGGGTATGTGCCTGATACAAACTTTGTTCTGCATGATGTTGAGGAGGAACAGAAGGAATACATTCTTTACCACCATAGTGAGAAGCTAGCCATTGCATTTGGGCTTCTTTACTCATCCCCCAGGACACCTATACGGATTGTCAAGAACCTTCGAGTATGTGGTGATTGTCATTCTGCTGCCAAGTTTATCTCCAAGATTGTAGGAAGAGAAATATTTCTAAGGGATGCTAACCGTTACCATCATTTCAAGTATGGAGAGTGTTCTTGTGGGGATTACTGGTGACTTTGAGTCAAACATGGGATAAATATAAGCTCATTCAAGATTAAGTTTATTTGCGTCGTTACCCTTGCCTTCTTAGCCAAGGACTAAGTATTATTTTTAAGCTTCTAGAAGAGTTTAGCCTTTGGCAATCAAGTCTTCTTTTCACCTCCACCAGACTGAAGCATTGTATAAACAACATTGTACATTTAAGTCATGAACCGTAGCTATATTTATATACCAGTACTTCTTCATAGGAGAGTTGCTGAGATGACCTCATTATGAAATAAGACATAGCAGTTCCCCTAATGGAAATTGGCAAACATAGAGTCTGCTGAATGCGGTTCAATTGGTTATATACCCTCTTCATAGGCAAGCTACCGGGGTAATCTCATTAAGCTGTCAGGAAATTTCTGTAATCCAAAGCAAAACGAAATACAGAGGAGGGGCTCCTACTTAAAATCCTAAACCACTAATCAGCAGGGTCAACATACATAAACAAAATTGACCCTTCTAAAAATTGTAATACAAAATGTTAATTCTGGTACGTTGTCTTTCATGGTTAATGCTTTTCTGTCCACACAACTTACCTCTTTAGCTTTTGGCGGTAAGTAATTTGAATCTCTTTCCAACAGCATTTAATCTTTCCTTCAATCATTGAATCAAAACTTAATTTCAATAAAGATAATTAAGTGAATTCCATTATAACTTCATATATTCAAAAACCAAATACAATCATTTTTAACTTCATATTGCTATAATTTTTAAATTAACGAAACAGATAAATCTTAACATTTATTTCTGAAATTTGAAAAAAAAACTGCTCAGCTGATTAAATTTGCCATACACTAACAGTTGAGTGATGATACCATTAGAAAGGCAAGAATATTCATAAGTTCCCTGAAACAAGCGCCGCAATCTACATAAATGGCCCAGATGTACATAAATAACTCAAAGGATCAAATGTTCTGGTGATATTTTCTGCTTTCAATTAATATGCTAGTCTATGTATGCATTATGTTATAATTTTGCTGAATTTGGCTTCTCTACCATGTTTGGCTCGGAACATTCCCTAAAATTGAGAGATCAGAAACTCAATCAGCTTTGGATTCTCTAAGCCTTTTGCCTTAATACAATTTCCATACTTTTTTCTATTGTACCATATCGTATTAGGATTGTGTTGCAACTTAATCGAGTCATATGTGTGGATTGAAGTACGTAACTTTCACCTCATTTCAGGCTAGCTGCCAGGCAAATTCACGTTATCATTCACAAAATACACATGATTCTAGAACTGATTTTCCCAGTAATTAATGCAAAGTCACAAAGAACTAGAATGCCAAAAAAAATCTAAAATTTTAGATCAAGTTCCTATAAAATTTTCACATCAAATGAATCCAATGAGGGATTTATGATCGATGGCCTTTATGCTTAAACTTTCTCTGCATCTCTTGATTTTTTTGCACTTTTACCTTTCTTGTGTGTACCTTTTTATGCTCGAGTGTTCACTGGTCTGGGAAACTAAGTATCGCTATAGAACCCGTCCTTGTGGATTCATAGCTCTGGCTTGAGGGTGACCTATTGTTGAGATTTGGAACAACAATGTCTAAGGTTGGGTGGAATGTCTTTGCTCTGCAACCAGTTGGTGATTAGTCTTATTAAACATAAGTTTTCTCTATCATGTGTTTTTCTACTTGCGTAATTATTTCCTCTGTGTATTGATTATTACCTCTGAGATATGTACTAATAATGTTCTTGCTTGTTGGTTATTGATGTGCATGGCATATTGTTTATTTCTTCATAGTTTAATATGAATCTTGATGATCACATGTGTTATTTCATGCTTCTTTATTTAGTTGTTTGGCATCAAAAGTTTGAATTGGCTCAAGAAGTGTGTTCTTGGGTTTTGTTGGTGACGGGTACATCACATATTGGTATCAAAGTGTCTTGAAGGGTGTTTTGAAAGTAGCGTGCCTAGCCTCGAAGGTTGGGGATGTTACAGATTGGTATTAAAGTCGTAGGTTTACAACATCGGGCCAGTACCCAATACCCCTGGTGGGCCAATCCCCGATGGCCCGGTGCTCCGATGGGTCGATATATTAGTGGGACGATATCGAACTCGGAAGGTTTGAAGTTTGGTAGTAGCATGTGCGAGGAGCGCCCGGTGGGTTGGTGGGTCGGTGGACCCATACCGAACCCCCAGAAGTTTTCCAAGCCCTGTTTCAGTGTTGACATCCCAATACCCCGGTGGACCAGTGGCCACGTTAGCTTCCGTGTCGGTGCGATGTTAGTATTCACGTCATCTGTGACGTCATCCAACACACATGGAAGGGATCCACATGGCGATCACGTCAGCTTGAAAAACCTCTGCAGAAGGGAAAATGCCTAGAAATTTCAAAGGGAATAACTTTTTGCTTCGATCTCGGAATTGAGAAAAAAATAGTCGTTGGAAAGATTTCAAAGAAAGAAATTCAATTATGCACCTAGAGAATCGTTCTAAGAAGTAGAGATTATAGTCAACTGGGAAGAAGATGACTGGTGACCTTAAGGAAACAAAAAAATATATATAAATTTTTGTAATTCTTTTTCTAGAAATGTGTATCCATCTTTATTCTTTTTTTCTAACAAAAATTATGTTGCATGCATACCGTCTTGCATAATTAAGGGTATAAACATATCAATTCAAGCTAAAATATAGATTCGAGAAATGGAGGAAGGAGAGGAAGATTTCAGTCATGAAAGAGAAGCCAAAGGTCAAAATATCAGTGTTGGCAATGCAAAGACAGAATTTAATGGTCACATGAGCGGAGTGGAACCAAAAACATTAATAGAGATTGTGAGAAGTTTGAGAATAGAAGTGCAGAGTTACAAAGACGACAATTAAAAGATGATGAGAGAACAAAATCAAATAAAATCTCAAATGATGTAAATCCTAAATTAGTTGCAGAGGCAAGCAAATAATGGATCAGAATCGAGACACAAAGAAGAAGGCAAACAACATGAAAGAAGAGATAACTACATAAGAGTTAGTCATTAAATAAAGACTAGTAGAACTCATGGACATCACTCACCTCCTTACTCAACTAGGAAATCCTATGCATCTGAGGATTCAAGAAGCAGTCCAAAAATGTCTCCTATCAAACATCAAAGAAGAAGACATGAGTGATACAGTTTACAAGGAGAGTTGAGAAAGCTTAAACCACCATCCTTTGATGGTGGGAGAGAAAGAAAAGATGATGATGAAGTCTAGTTGCTTGGAATCATGAAGTATTTTTAGTTGCACAACTACTCATCTAATCTAGAAGCCATAATTTCCACCTACCATTTGCATGAAAAAGTTTTTATGTGGTGGGATCAGTTGAAGAAAGTGGAGCACATCAATGGGAACATGATCACTTGGAAGCATTCAAGAGGTATTTTGAGAAGGAATATCTTTCAGAGAACTACTATGAAAAGAAAATGAAATATTTTTTTGAACTTTGGTTGGGGAGCATGACTATGAGAGAATATGAAAAGGAGTTATGAGGATTGTTGAAGTATGTGGGATTTATCAAGGATGAAAAGGTAAAGATACAGGGGTTTTTGAGTGGACTATCATCATTTTATAAAGAGATGATTCAATATGATGAATGATGCAAACGCCCCTAGCCCCCCTAGTTGGCATTGCAACCTCTCGATTTAGGATCTCTCGCGGGAGCTGAATTAGCTCTCGAACCCATGTTGGGTCCCTCCTCAAATGGACACAAGCCCTCTATTTTACTTGCACAGGTCCACACATAACCTGCTGAGCACTTATTTTAAGCCCTTTTTACTCCTAGGAATCGAGCCACATGCACTCGTTGTTGGATGCAGGCCTAGTCAGGAGAAAAGACTATTTTTGGAAAGAGAAGCATGAGAGGAGGAGAGGACAGCTAGAAGGAAAAAAAAACACGTGTAAGGGAAGCAGATGAGGCATGCATGTAAGGAACACCTAACGACGCTAGGGTTATGGTTTTTGTAATGTAGTGTAATGGCTGATGAGCCAAAAATATAAATAGGTAGTACTTAGAGGAAGAGGACGGGGAACATAGCAAGGAAGAGAGAGAGAGAGAGAGAGAGAGAGAGAGAGAGAAGAGAACAAATGGCAGAGAGTTGTAAGAACTGTACAACTCAATAAGTTGGTGAGCTAGGGAAGCAGTGAGTGACTTGATCCCGAAGGTTAGGTCACAGGCTGAGGAGTCTGGTGCGATCTAGTCAGCCTCACAGGGATCGAGCAACCTGTTGAAGAGAGTAAGATATAATATTGTAAACATGCGCAACGTGACATATTACTGAACCATAATAAAGAGCTTGAGAGTCAGATCTTTGTGGACGTATCCCAGGAGGGGGTGAACCACGGTAACACCTGTGTTATGTGAATGAATGTATGTGTCTTTATTGTTGTTAAATGGTGAATGTTAGATGAATGAATTAAATATTTAGATATGGCATTTCACATGCATGAATATAATGACTACTATAATTAGATGTTAGACTAGATCAATAAATATTATGAGATACAACCACAAATCTCCACTCATTCCCAGGTTGCAAACACCTGAGTATTACAACCATCCATAGAGCTATCTCGGGTGAGACTGTGCAGTGCACCTTATGTGTTGCATTGCCTTTTGGTCTACCAAAGGGGCCGATAGTTTTAGAGGGATTTTGTTGGGAGCTTATCAAATTTGAACCAGGGTCAATCTATGATAGTAAGGTAGGATCAGAATAACCAATAAATAATCCTAAGTAGAAAAGTAGATAAAACCAACAAATGGTTATGTTGTCGGTTGGTTGGAACAGGATGGGATTGAGTATATGAGATTTGCGGAAGACGCGTCAAACGAATGTCAGACCAGACGACAAGACGTTGAGAGAATGGGAATCTAAAAGGGTGTTGGCATGTTTACATGAAGAGTGTGCTTGTCGTTGATGGCAAGAACAACAACGACGATGGCATATTGGCAACAATGATGACAAATAGGAAAGAAACGATGATAGCATTGGGAATTTTTGTCTACAACCTCAGGAGGATGAGCACAGGATTGTCAGGAGTGGAGTAGAAAGGTCCAAAGGATCGAAACCCTTTGAGAATATGAACGAAGTCAAAATCTCAGAAGAAATAGCGGATTTACCATTACATTGGCGAGAAATTTCAAAAGGGACAACGCTTTCCAAAAGTGCAGACGAGATCCAAGAGACAGACTCATAGGAGGAACAAAGGTCAAAGCCTTTGAATACTTAGAAAAGCTTCTAAGTCAAAGGAAGCCGGAAGCTCAGGAGGGAGAGTGATAGTGACCATTAGATCACCAATTCAGAAGACCAACAACCATCCGATCAAACCAAGGTGCGTGAGCCTTAGTGCTCTGCACATGCAAGAGAGGAAATCTAGACCATTGGATCGCGGGAGATTGTGGACCATCGATTTGACGCAAACAAAGTTCGAGGATTCGTACTTCAGAATATTTGCAAGGAGGCCAGGCGAAAATCTCCGAGAGACGAAGTCGTAAAGTGCAGATTCTTGATTTGATCTGGACCGTTGGATCATGGAGGATTGTCGACCATCAATCTGACACAAGCGCAAGTTCGACAATCGGAAGAAGGGAGGTGAGCCAACTTTCAACATCGCAAAGTGCATAGTCATGAAACACGAAGAGGAGATCTAGACCATTGGATCACAGAGAGATCTGGACTATTTATCTGGAAAGCGTAGATTCGGGAGTTCGAACATCGGAGAAAGTAGGAGAGCTAACTCATCAGTTCGCGAAGGTGATCACAGTCGTTGATCGAGGAAGGTCATGGACCGTTGATCTGGCATGATGAAGTTCGGAGTTTGGGAGTTCGGACCTCAAAGAAAGGAAGTGCTCTAACTTTCGACATCGTGAGTCGCGAATTCTTGTAGTACGGAGAGGATATCTGGATCGTCGGATCACTGAAGGTCTTGGACCATTGAT
>JASDQU010290016.1:0-11146 GCA_032191745.1 Picea mariana | reverse complement strand
GGTACTCATTCTTGCAATAGCTTTAAGCAAACGTTCACTCGCTGCATCCTCCGCTAGGATTTCTTCTCCTCCATGTCCACCATCCTCTTCATCTTCATATTCACTGGTATCTCCTACATCAGCTTTGCATCTTTCTCTTATCTCCATGTCCTCCATTCTGGCACGAAGATTTCACACTTCTCTCTCCATGTCTAGATTCTGCACTTGCCTACCTCTTTCCCTGGACATTTCCTTTTCCTCCTCTAGATCGGGTGATTGTCTACCCCTTCTCCTTGGCAGCATGGTGAATTCTCCTTTTTCTCTGCTACAGAAAGCAAAGAAGCTTTTCTAAGCTCTGATACCACTTGACGCAGGGGCGCGCCACCCGGGGCACGTTCGCTCACAGGACCTTCCTCTCTTGGCCTGAAGAACTTAAAAGGATCTCCAAATTCCCTATCGGGAATTTTCAACACCCACAGAAATTCTCCTTATGATCTCCCTATCCAAATCGAGAGATCGAACTTCCTGGGATCGTGAGACCTAACGTCAATATTTCAGGACTTCTCGCAGCAAGATCCCGATGACTCCGTGCCACTTGTATTCCACTCACTCTGACCGTGGCCCACACGATCCTTCCGTCGGGATATCGCGTTTCGCGACTTCGCAGTTTCTGTTGCCAATATCATGGGCTTCAACTTACGAAACCCCGATACACGATCCTACGTGTAGATCCGATGGTTCTCCGCGACCCAAATCCA
The DNA here is from genome assembly GCA_032191745.1 of Picea mariana. Lineage (NCBI taxonomy): Eukaryota > Viridiplantae > Streptophyta > Pinopsida > Pinales > Pinaceae > Picea > Picea mariana. The sequence continues at coordinate 10,409 of JASDQU010290016.1, read as the reverse complement.
ACGGCTATCCTTCTTCCTCACCCCTCGCGTCTCGCGAATTGGAGTACCAAATGCTTGGACCCTTACCCTGCGAACTTCTGAGTTCGTGAGATCTCTCGATCTCTACCACCTATCCTCCTCAGATGGACGACTCCTAGTCCTCTTGCCACTTCGCCGCTTCTCGTATCCTCACGCTTCACGGCCCTTGGCACCAAATTCTCAGCCCTTCCCCTTACGAAATTATAACATACGATGTGCCACCTGTCCACTTGCCAACTCCTGTGGCCCCAAACTGTTCTCGTGGTCGTCGGGATATAGCGTATCGCGATATCACGATCTCCGTTGCACTTGTTCACAGAACCTTCTATGTCCCGAACCCCGATGCACGTGAGAACTTACTCCTCCACGTCACCACTTCCTCGTCGCCCCATCGGGTATCGCGAAATCGCGATTCCTGATGCAACGATTCCTTTGTCTTCAGAAACCCCGATTCTCCGACCTCCGACTCCTCTGGATCTATGGACATGCGTCCTTCACAACGAACGGTTCTGATCTTATCGGGATATTGTGGATTGTGATTCCAAACTACAAGATTTCTTCACTTCCAGAATTCCCGATAACTTCAATATCCCGATGACTTTTTAGGGACTCTCCTCTGCTCACTAGGGCTTGACCCCGGTGTGACTCCTGCCAGATCTAACGGTTGACGGGAGTTCAGCTATTGATCCAACGGTTCACCAGCCTCTTGAATCTGGACTCTGATGTGGCCGTAACCTCCTCGCACCTTTGTGAGATCCAACGGCCCACGAAACTTCACGAAATCTCCTCAAAGGATTTCGTCCGTCCGTTCCTCCTATTCGTAAATCCACGGGTGACTGAATATCTCCTTGCGAGACAAGCTCGCCCACTCGTCAACCTGCGACGTCCTTGCAACTTCAAGTCACACTTATCTATGCTGATCTTCAGCAACTTAGAGGCCTATCCTTCCTGAGCTTTCCTCAATTACTTTCAACCTAAACGAGGCTCTTTGCATGCACTCCTAGCAGACGTTCTCAAACTCTTCCAAGTGTTGAGTTCTTCTGGCTCTGCGAACACCTATAGCAGCAGTCCTTCAATACTTCGCTCAGTTTCACGACTGAGACTCTCCTTAGCCTATGCACTTCTTGCACGGCTCGTATAACCCAATTTCACTCCTGGGTGTATGAGAACAAGAGTTAACTATATGAGCCTTCTGTCAATGCACTCCTTGCAGACGACTTCAACTGCACTCCTTGCAGGAATCCTTGCTCAAATAGAGAAACAATTGTAACTCATTCCACTTCTTCTCAGATTTCAATCTCAACACATGAAATCATACACACAGCATAATAGAAAATTCTTAACAGGAAGTAAATACTCATGAGCATAGCATTCAACACACATACACAGAGAATGACACAACAGCCATGAATCTAAATCAACTTCTTCTATTAATTCAAGATCTGTACATGGGTGTTCTTCTACAGTTCTCTGTTTCACCCCTACACTCTGGATTCTTCTAAATCTTCCTTAAACTCTATTACAATGCACAATGAGGTTGTCTATATCCGTTCTCCCTCTTTCTCCTAGAACTGTCTAATCTAATATTCAATTCTACCTACTTACATTTACTACTATAAATGCATCTGTCTATCTCAGACGAGAGTGGGGTGCTCAAGGTCTGATTACATTTTACCAAGGCGCCTAAATTAAATGATCTCATTTATGTTTAGCGCATCAACTTCAAGGGAAAAATTTAAAAATCAGTGCTGGTGTGTGCCCAGCTATCCTTTGTCTTCTGTGTTGACTCGCTTGTCTCAGGAGATGCTCCTGCATCATCTACAAACCAAATTTAGAGCTGTGTACTAGCCTGCCCAGCTTAGAGAGGGCTCTCTCATGTCACTTCGTATTTCTTTGACAATCAATGGCTAGTTTTTGTTGTTTTGGGGGGTCTTTTATAATTTTGTTGGCAAGGAAGGGGAGGGACACTTAGTACTATGGAGTCAAACTTCTAAAAATGAAGGGAAGCATTGACTGGTCTGTAGAACTTTCCAGATGATAAAGGCTAAATGAGGCGATAAATATGAGTTATAATTTGTAAATTTGCAGAGTGTAGGAAGAAAAGAAAACATATAACTGCATCAGAGCATTACATAAATGAATTATGAATTAGTTAGGAAGCACTTAACATAGTTTAAATTTCTTCATCCGAGAGCATCACAAGATGAATTTATTTAATGGTGAAATAAATAAATTAGAGAGAGGGACTACGATTTAAGAGTACCAGCAGTTCAAATCATCCCTGTTCACACTGCAAATCTTTGTCAGTGTTGTCTCCAAGATCTTATTGAATGCTTCGACTGTCTCATTTGCTTGTGGATGGTAGGGCGTGATCTTCTGATGATGGAATGCAAATTTCTTAGTCAAGGTTTCAACAGTCTTATTGATGAAATGTGTGCCTTGATCGCTCATAAGGATCTTCGGGCATCCAAACCTGGTTATGATGTCATCAAATATGAAGTGTGCAGTTGTATTTGCACTACAGTCCTTAATTGATCTTGTTTTGGCCCATCTGGTCAAGTACTTTGTCGTAGTGATTATGTACCTTGCTCCTCTGCACTTCCTTGGTGGGTTTATAGGTCCCACGAAATCAATGGCCCATTTATCAAATGCTTGTAGGGTCATTTGCGGTACTAAAGGCATTTCATCTCTTCTAGATGGTTTCCCAACTCTTTGACAAACATCACAAGCTCTGTAATAGTCCTTAGCATCTCTGTGTAAGGTAGGCCACCAAAGGCCATCTCTAAGAACCTTGTGCGATGTTTCTTTCCCTGCATAGTGTCCTCCTGTGATGCCTTCATGAGATTCTACAAGGATCAACGGTCGCTTTGTCTCCATAACACACCTCAATACCTCATCGGGTCCCATCTTGTATAGTTTTCCAGCTATAAGTGAAAAGTCTGCACCGCACACTACCAGTTGTTTCTTTTGGGTGATTGTATATTCACACTGTGCCATTCTTGTTGACATGAACTGGAATATCTCTGCGAAGTGATCATCAATCTTTCTAATGGCCAGCAACTGTGCATCCGACAGTGTATCCTCCAAACTACTAGGCTCTTATCCATGTTCTAACCTCGACAAGTGGCCAGGACCTTTTTTCATTCTTCCTGGCTTAACCACAATCTCAAAATCATATTCCTAAAATAGTAGAAGCCATATGCATATTCTCCCCCCCCAACACTAGCTTGTTGACTAGGTATTTCAGTGCGGAGTGATCAATAAACATTTTAAAGTGTCCTCCCAACAAGTAGTGGAAAAAATTCTATAGGGCATACACCATGGATAACCCTTCTCTCTTAGTGGTGGTGTAATTAATTTGAGTTGTTGATAGCTTCTTGCTAGAAAAGGCTAATGGGTGGTCAATGTCTCCAGTTCCTAGTTGTGCTAACACAACTCCTAATGCAATAGAAGATGCATCAACATGCACATGAAATTCCTTGCTCCAATCTAGGAAAACCAGAATAAGCACAGAAACCATTTTCTGTTTCGGTGTGTCGAAGCTCTGTTGGCATTCTTCTGTCCAATGAAATTGACATTATTTTTTCAAAATCTTCTCCATGGGTGTTGTGATCTGTGCATAGCCTTTAATGAACTTCCTATAATATCCAGTGTGTCCCAGCGCAGTGCGCAGCTGTTTGACTAAAGTAGGAGGGGTCAGATCAACTATAATGGAAATCTTAGATCGGTCTACTAGCAGTCCCTGCTTACACACAATATGACCTAACAACACTCCAAAGGGTGAAAAGAAGATGCACTTCTTCAGGTTCAAGGCAATATGACATTGTCTGCACCTATCCAACATTAGTCTTAAACATTCAGTATGATTTTGTAATAAGCTAAAAACACTCTAATCATCAAAGTATGCTTCTAGGAATTTATGTAAAAACTCCTTGAACGCTAAAACCACTACCCCCGAAAATATGGCTGGGGAATTATTCAATCCAAATAGCATCACTGTATACTAGTAGGATCCCCATTATGTTGCAAATGTGGTATTATGGCGATATTCCTTGGCAATCTGAATCTAATGGTATCCTGAAAATCCATCTGTAAAAGAATATACCTCCTGTCCTCCTACATTATCTAACACTTCGTCAGTGAATGGAGTAGGGAATGGGTCATGAAAATAGGCATCATTCAGCTTTCATATATCTACACAGATCATGATTTCTCCTCTACTCTTGTCTTGTACCACCATAGGGCTAATCCACTTTGACTCTTCAATAGGTTCTATGATTCCTGCTTCCAACATTTTGTCAAGTTCAATCTTCACTTTCTCCTTATATTTAGGGTTCAATCTGTATGGTCTCTGTTTGATTGGCCTTGCATCTGGCTTCAAAGGGATCCTCCTCTCTCCCATGGGCCCTTTAATGCCCTTCATATCAGTGAACTTGGTTGGAAACAAGTCCTGATATTCATGCGGTAACTCTGTGATCTTGTCAATAGTGGAAGCATCCCAATAATCTCCAACATTTGCAAGCTTTGGTGTTTTCTCTGTTCCAATGTTGACTTTCTTGATCTTGATTGGTTGTCTAATGAAAGGTAGTTCAACTCCTATTCATTCTATGTCTCTTTGGCCTTTTTTTTTGGCGATGTTCACCTTCCTAGGGTCATCGTCTTCGTCAGCATTGATATTGTAATAGCCTTGTAATTTCTGGGGAGGAGCAGTCCATTCGTCCTCTTCTTGTTCCAAAGGGAGGCTAGGTTCCTCCTCGAACACTTTCTGTCTTACAATCTATAATGCTTGATCCACTATAGGATATTGGCTTTCAAAAAAAAAGGTAGTTACAAAGTTCTGAGTCATACCTTCCCAATCTGCAGTGACGAGGCGCAGTTCTGCTTGTAGGTACCAATTGATAGGGTTTGTGTCCACTGTGTTGATGAATTTGTGCACCCACTATTCTTGATTAATGCTACTCCAGACTTTCTCGCAACGTCACACATGATCCTTCAGACAGCTTCAACCTGTGTACCTAACTTCACAACCTTCTACTTTCTCTGAAAACCATGCAGTCATCAAAGTGCGACATTGTATCCAGTCTGTAATGTTGTTATTGTGTGTCCCCCACCATCTTGCTGGGGTTTCTTTCAGGACCTCATCCATTGCCAAAAATATTTTTTGTATTAGTACAATTTCTTCAAAATCCAACAAGAAAGATTCTAAATTATTTAGACCATCAAAGGTGGGCAAGTTACTTACTATTGTGTCAATCCAGTGAAATTATTTGGTTAATCTAGCACATATACTTGTAGATATTTTGTATATTTTGTTCTTCCAGTTCTTCAATACTTCTTCTAAATATGATGAACATGCGTTTTCACTTCACCAACTTAGGTTCCCATCCGTCGTAGGATTATTGTAATCCTGTTGTCTGGCTGTTAATTTGTATATTTTTTCTAGTTCATATGCGCAGTCTTCTTCCCTGATGGGTTCTGTGTATCTCTGACCTTCATTGGGATCCAAAGGTGCAATGATCCTAATGCCATCTCCTTCAAACATCATTCTTCTTTTCTTTAAATCAACCATAGTGGAATTATTGAAAGCCCAATCAATTCCTAACAGCGCAGGGTAAGGACAACTATCATCAACTATCTCAATCAACTCAAATTCTGCAAACATCCTTACTCCGTCGATGTCTACGGGGACATGTTCCAATCTTCCAAAGGGACTCACAGCTTGTTGATTAGCCATCCTAAGTATGATAGGGGAGTAGATCAACTTAGGTTTTCCCATCAGTGCCCAGGTCTGCTTCATTATGACATTGACCTCTGACCCTAAGTCGAGGACTACATAGTCTATATCATACTCTCCAATTTGAGCATTCAGGTGTAGTTCCTTATTTGTTCTTCTCTTTTTAGAGACTTGGTGTACTGCCCTATTCAAAAAGGGATCTATATGTCCTAACTCGTACTGTCTGATTAAATTTTGTAGCTTGTGTACAACGCTTTCATCCTAAATCAACTTAATACAAGTATATAACAATTCCATGAGCTTGCTTACCTCTTTTCCTTCTCCTGGCAGAGCATACTGGTTGAATGCCAGAGGCATTCCACATTCTCTTAATTTTGGTCATGTTTTCGATGAAGAACCTTCGTCTCTCCCAAATTCTTTTCTTGCTTCCTCAAATATTTTTTTTTCTTTCTTTGCATCAAAAACTTGTGTCTTCTCTGCAGCTTTCGTGACTCCTAATTCTTCTATAGAATTTCCTTGGGTCGCTCTGTCTTCTCCTGTAAAATATCCCCCTCTAATGATAACAACGACTCTAGGGTCCTCTCTATGAGGTTCAACATATATCAATTTCACTTGCGGGTTCTGTTGAGGTTCCTGTCTCTCTTGAAGTTTGGCTAACAACACAAGACAATCTTTGATAACATGTTTGAATGAGTTGCAGTAGCTACAAGTGGTACAAGGGTTCTGACAGTCCCTTGCTAAATCTCTTGGTTGCATGCAGTTGTAACAGATGATCTGTCCTCGACCTCAACCCATACCTCCTCCTCTTCCTCTTCCTCTGAATCCACCGCGAGGGTTGAAGTTTCCTCTTCCTGGGGAATTATACTGTGTAATGCTTCCTTCTTGTTGTACTTCACCTTGAATTTTGTATATATCCCTCGACCTTTCATGCATGAGGTCGTAAGACCTATAGTCCCTATCATCATACCCTAGTGACTTACAAAATGTGCAATACAAATTTGTGGGTGTCTGGACATATTTTTGCAGATAGTAACATTCGCCTGGGCGATGTCGATTTCTACATACCTTGCACCAAGGTAGGGTAACTTGCTTCAAATGGATAGGAGCTCCAGAGGCAAAGTATTCATGAAATAAGGAACAGTTTTCCTTGTCATGGCCTTCAGATTTGCATCTGATACACCAAATGTCTTCTCTTTTATCTTTTCCATTGTCTTTCTCCATATCTTCGACCTATAGAGATAAAATAGTCAGTTGAATCAAGATTTGACTCATACCTAAGATGGATTCTCCCATAGGGGTTGATTCTAACTTCATGGTGATCTCCAGTGCCTCATCCTGTGAAGAAATCTTCTGTTGCATCAGAGGAACTCTAATGTGTGGTAAGAGGGCAGCAATGGACCATTCCTTGTTCTTCTCATCTAGGATTTGGAAACTCAAATGGCCTGTCAAGGTATTAAATATTTGATCAAACTCCCATACAGTTTCAACTATTCTCTGCTTGATTTCTTTTAGCTCTGTAATGCACCGCGACTCTGACTTAGGTTTCTTGAATTCAGCAATTAACGCAGTCTTAATGACATTCAGCAGTTTCGGTGCAGCTTCTTGGACAAATTTCATGTACCATCTTAGTGCATGATCTCTTAGGGTAGTACTGAGATGATCTTGTTTAACAGCTTCATCGGTGATATTCTTAATACTCCATACAGCTTCACATAAAAACCAGTGTTGATCAGGATCTTCAGATCCATCTCCTCTAAAGGTGGGTAACCTCATCTTATCTGCCATAGATCTTCCTAGGTTTCCTAACTGAGTATGTGGTGGACTACGAGTGACAGTAGTCAGAATGCTCTAGTGACTCTGATTACCCTGATTGCTTAATGTTGTTGAAATGACAGGAGGAATAATAGTACTTACTTCAATAGTTGGCGTGGTTCTTGAAGTTTCTGGCTCTTCCTAGCGAGGTTTTTTATCTTTCCCTTCCGCTGCCCTAGCGGATTATGAATGCTCTTCATCTGTCAGATCTTCCTCTTCTCCACTGTAGAAACCCTCATCCCTGTAGGTCTTCTTAAACAGGTTCGCAAGAGGGACTTCTCTGAACTCTCTCCCACTACGCTTATGTCTAGCCTCTGTGTCGTTGTCGTTGTCGTCGTCTGAGTTCTTGTTCATTATCCTTTTCCAATCCGACCAACTACTGTATCTTCAAGATTTTCTTCTCATGCAATAGCATCTTGATCTTCAACTTCAAAAAGTGTAGAAATTTTCCTCTGGGTCCCTTAAAGAAATACCTCTCAGCTTTGCTATATGACTCTACTCTGTCAACAACAAACTCGGTGATATACCCTCCAATGGTACTATTGAACCAGTGGTCTACTTCTCTTGACACAACATTATCAACTCTCTTTACCTTCTTGATCAGCACCGACATCCAAACCACAGGTGGTCTAGATCTGATCTCAAATTGGGTGTCTGCTAACCTAGCTAGCCACTCGTATAACTCTTGATGGATTCCTCCAAAGAAAATCTCATGTATATCAGTAAAGATATATCTTCCCAACCAATCCTTTGTACTAAGATTAGGTTTCTTGTTCTTGGCTTCAGCGAAGTCCTTTTATTGATCCTCTATCCACTTATGAATATCTGTCTTCGATGGAAACCACCTTGACATTCCCAAAGAAGATTCTTGTCCTGTCAATGGAACCATTTGTTGGCATAGGGGCAGACCTAGGGTTCAACTCCAAGAGCACACCAACAAGCCCTAAATACTGGCCCTTTCGGAAACACCTGCGAGGTAGATGCAGTCTCACCTGAAGTAGCTATGGGGGGTTGCAAGACACAGATGTCTACAACCAAGGGAATACAAAGTGGACCCAATACAAGAACAACACATCATCTAGATATCGATTTCCAGCTTAGATCTACTTCGCACAACTATCTGTCAGATCTAACACAATAGTGCAATAATAGTATATCCATAAACAAGAGAACTCAACATCAATCACACACAACACAAATATGTACATGGTTCACCCTCTCCCTAGGGCTACGTCCACAAAACTGTGTTTTATAATATATTAATATGGAAGCATATAGTTCTTATATCAGCTCTTATCTAGAATATCCTCTCTCTTTCTCTCTTCTATCTTCTCTTGGTCCTCCCTCCCTGTGCACACATCTGCAAGGTTGATCTTTGCACCCAGCTAAAGATCTTACAACACAAACTTCCCTCATTGCTTGAAGCTTCTCTCTCTCTCCCAACAATAATCACACATAGCAATGAAAATTTGGAACCAACCCTCTTCCCTCATCTAGGTTCTTATTTATACATTACAATACCTCACCAACAACCTTAGGCCAAAACCTATGTGTCAAAACCCTAGATACCAAAACCCTAGGTCAACGTGACCCACGTTTTCAGGGCTTCACCAACCTATCTTTCCTTCCTTCTTGCGCGGTGCTCCAAAGCATCCAACGGTCTCTTTTTCCACTTGCTGAGTTGTCCATGATCCTTCTTCCTTGTTGTTCTATCCATCCTTGATCTCCCCGTCCAATGGCTTGCTTTCTCTTACTTCACACCATCTTTTCTACTCTTCTGCTCACTTCAACCTAGTATCAGTCACTGTGTCTTCCGCGTAGTTCACATTCCATCTTTTTTGCTTTCATCTTTGTTTACTTCCATACCCAAGGGCCAACACTAAGTTTCTAGGCCTAGCAGCTAAGCTAGAGGGCTTACCTCTAAGGGAATAATGTTTTATTATTATTTACCAAAGGCTACGGTTGACATAAGTCGTGTTGTCCTAAGTTCCTGGGAAAAATGGGAATGAGTTCTAAGCGGAACTCATGCAGCTTCAGGAAGACATGTGTCAACCTGGGCACGTGCAGTTTATAGCTAGGAAAGCCAACTCATTGGGGGTTCACTTCCCATTCTCATGTTTCTCCCCATACTTGCTTCTAGACCAGTCTCAATTTTCCTCACGACCCTTATGATTCTTGGGAAGTCTGTCACCCTTCTCGATTAACCAAGGATTCATGCATTGAACCAGTTCTCCATCATCATCTCCTCTATATCTAGTATGCACCTTTGGAATCCTGCAGTCGTACTTGAGTTGTCCCATGTGTCTCATGTGAAGCTTGATGCATTTGTATTCTCCTGAGCCGTGTTGTGTCTTAGCGTTTGGTTGTTTCCATTTTCAGTGTCCATACTTGTTTTGTGTTATAGTCGTCACCCATGTGTTAGATGAATGTTGTTGTTGTACTTCTTAGGAGCTGAATTGAAGAAGTAGGTTGTCATGCCTGTGAGAAACTCTCTCAGGTGAGAGATTTTTTTGGGAAGTGAGTTCTCCTAGAAGGGAGTCCCGTAGCAGCTACAGTACTCTGAGACTTCTGGTCCAACCTGTTGTTGAAGCCCAAGGTAAGGGAGGTGTAGTAGTCAATGGACTTGTATTAGTGAAGGTGTACCCTCCTGGGGTGGTGCAGGCATGTGGGGAATGAGGGTTTGTGGGTTGTGAGCATAAGTGTCTCCTGGGATAAAAGATCCTTCCTGTTGTTTTGTGCAACTTCCTTGTTGTCCTTGCCAAGCCTATAATTTCCTTGCACGATGGAGTTTAGTCCCAACTCAGGGGTGATCCACTGCTACGCGTGATGAGCAGCGTGGTCTAAG
>JASDQU010290013.1:0-13460 GCA_032191745.1 Picea mariana | reverse complement strand
GACCCCGTAGGGGGGGGCCAAGCCCCCCCTAAAACCCCCCCGCATGGAAGGGTGTAAAGTATTATAAGGTGTGCAATATTCATGGGGTATAAACATGGCTGAAAAAAAAGACATATGAATCAGGAAGATAATGAGGCTCCACAACCAACATAATTCTCTTCTCTGTCTCATTCTCCACAAGAGCCTTAAACTCTTTAAATTTGTCAAAGACTTCGTATTTATTCCTAGGGAAATAAATCCATGTATTCCTTGAGAACTCATCTATAAATGAGACACAATACATATATTTACCCAGTGATGGAATCGAAACAGGTCCAAACACATCACTGTGCACCAACTGTAATATTCCCTCCACCCTCGTAGCACTAGAGGAGAATCTTACACTATTTTTCTTCCCATATAATAAATTTTCACATAAATCAAAATCTAGAGAGCCATTGGACATACCTTCAACCATACCTTTACCATGTAGTACTCGAAGGCCCTTCTCTCTGATATGCCCCAATATTGGATGCCACAACATAGTATTTTCTCTGAAGGATGTAGGATTTTTTCCTTCTTCATCTCCAATATCATGAACAATGGAATTGTTTCACCCATCAATAATAGTTATTCCCAGCATCTTATACGGAGTTCCAATCCAAAATCCCTTCAGCAACATGATTTCCCCTCAAACCATCCCATATGTTTCCTTTTCAAACATTGTTTTTACACCTTCATTGTTCATCTTTCTTACAAAAATCAAATTCATTTCCAATCCTAGGATATGTAGAATGTCAGGGATTTTTATAATCCTACCATCCATGAGATTCAACTTGAATTTTCCTCGTCCTATGATTTTGGTTATCAAGTCATATCACGGAAAAAAATCACCCCCATCATACCTTTCATATTCACAAAACCACTCCCTGCGAGGAGTCATATGAAAGGATTCACCTAAGTCGACCAACCATGCCTCATGATATGCATGTGTTCTTTAAGAATCCAAGTACATATCATCCCCTTCATCTACGAAGGTTTCTTCTTATGTAGAAGAGGCATCATTAGATCCCTTCCCACTCTCAATAGTTTTGGATCTACATTGTTTCTTGTAATGCCCTTCTTTTCCACGGCTCTAGCATACCTTTACAAAAATTTTGGGAGATTTATATCTTCCCCTACATTTAGATCTACCACTTGAGGACTTATTTCTATTTATTTCCTAGGAGTTCCCTCTTACAAATAAGGCATATGTTCTCTATATTTATATGTTTTTCTTCCTCATCTCTAAAAACAAGGATGAGACCACATCATCGAAACTTAAAGTAGTTGCATTACTACCTATGGCCATAAACATACTATCCCATAAGTCTGGTAAACGAAAAAATAAATCGATACACTTATCTTCATCAAAAATTTAAAATATCAATAGACAACAACTGATTTACTACAGTATTAGATGTGTTCAGATGCTCTATCACTGAGTCTCCATCTAATTTCATCTGTAGGTTGTACAACTTCTTCCGCAAGAAATTTTGTTTACCAGGGACTTATATTAATACAAAGCCCATAACTTATTCCAAAATTCCTTGGTTGTAGCTTCCCCTGACACATTCAGTAATATTGAATCTGAGAGAGACAAACAGATTGTGCTCTTTTCCTTCTAATCGAACTTTTCCTAATCTTCCGTTGACTTTCCTGTAGGTGTAGTACCTAGATCCACATTGACCCATTGATCTTTGTCTACCAAAATATCTTTCATCTTGAGCTTCTACAGGTCAAAAAATTTCCCATTAAATTTATCAATCTCTATTTTTGAACTACTCCCCATTTATTTTCCCACAAGAATCGATACCACAAATCTCCCACTATAAAAAGGTTTATCATAGACCCAAGACAAACCCTTAGCCATAAAAGCATCCCCCTAAATCCAATAAATGCTCTAATACCAACTGAAAGTTTTAAACCTTTTACAGTAATGAAATGCACACACAAATTCTTAAAAAAGGAAAAAAACATAATTGCAATCACACATATACATAGAGATTTACCCTGGAAACCCAAACTGGGAAAACCAACAACATGTTTAGAACCCACCTCTAAATCTTATTCATTGTCTTCCAACTTCATTTTTTACAATACAATATGTGTGTGTGTGTGTGTGTGATCCCACAACATCAAAAACCCCAAATCCATTGACCCAAATTATACTACAACCCTAATTCCTAAACCAGAATTAGAAAACCATGGGCTAAGCCACAAAGCCTCCCATGCACCACAAAATTGTTGGATTACTAAGGGGGGGTGAATCAGTAATAGATCTTTTTAATCCTTTTAACCATAGTATGTAAGTGTTATTTATCTCTATGATCAATATACCATTATCAATCAACAAGTGTAGAGTAAATAAACCATGTACAGTGAACAATCATACACATACACAGTACACCAATATTTTTACGTGGAAACCCATTGTGGGAGAAAACCATGGAATGTTTTTTCTTATATGTATTTAAGAATTACATTCATTGGAAGCACCAACTTCCTTTGTTATCCAATTACAACTAGAAGGAGGCTTCGACCCCCTATATTTTCAGGCTACAACCTGAGGGAAGCTCCAAATCCCCAATTCTTTGGCTACAACTAGAAGGAGTCTACAACCCCCTATGTTCTCCAGCTACAATCGCAAGGTGACTACAACCACCTATCCTTTCCTCATCCTACTGCCCTAAAATATAAGTATCAAATGATGAAACCATTTCCACACTATCACTATGAGATATACCATTGTAACCCTATACCAACTTGTACCAACAACCTGTAACCAACCTGTGCCACCGACTAGTACTTGTACTCATCTTGTACCAACAAAACCCAATAGGTGACATGTATATGCTGCATCTCACATGTGTACGTGCACTTTCTATACTGCATCTTGCATATGTATGAGGATTGTCTATACTATAGCCTGCGTACACCTTCAATAAGCTATGGTTTTCACCTTTTCTAAAACTTCAAACACTTTTTTTCCTCTGTCACATTAGCCTTCAACATGTCATTGTGTCTTATATGTATTTTTTCGTTGTGCATACATCATCCTATACATCCCTTAACCAAGTGCATATATGCCTCTCTATTCATGTGCCATACATGTGTGTACGATCATGAACAAGTGTAATAATCCTCACATGGACTAGACATCAAACCCTTACTGGTATGCAACCTCACACCATACAAACACCTTCACAACCGAAACCCTCAACCATGTACCAAGAAATACAAACTATGTCTCAGCACTTGAACCAACAAGATGAACCAATGAATAATACCAACATACCACTGTTGTATTTTTGTAGATCTAGATCATACCATAAGTGTCATACATCCAACACCCTCTCTAGGGAAAAACCTCAAACTCCCATAACCGTATCTCATGAAGACAACAATATCCAAATACACATAAGAATATGAAATACCTTTTGAATCTGTAGATAGATTTTTTGTACCTGATCATTGTAAACCTTCTTGGGAGCTTGCTTTCAGACTCTGAGAACCTGGCACCCTCAAAAAATCAATATTTCATGGTATTTCCCACATGTACGTGCCATGTTATATTTCCAGCCAGCGTATGTACGCGTCCTTCTCCACTGCAACCCACGTACACCTCAAAAACTAGGGTTTTTTCATTATTTATGAAATTCCAAAACTTTCACCGTCAACCCTCTATGCTACCTCAGACTTGCGTAACTTCAAATGTATCAATGAGTACCTACAATAAACCTTACACAATAATAGATATTCAATGTTATCAACAGGTTCTAATAGGATATCCTTGCTCTCTTATTTATACTTCGATGTAGCTTCCTTAAGGGGTTACCTTCTAACCAGCTTAACCCAACTTCCTTATTTTTATGGCTAACCCACTTCTAACCACTTGTCCACTTATAACCATTTTATCCATAAATAATAAACTCTCCACGTCTAGTTGCAACTAATTTATTTTTAATTATTTTTTTATTGCAACAACGTAATCCATGATTAACTCCTAGTTTCACCCATTATGACTAGTCAACTTCTTCTAGGAGTTTCTAGAATAATTTGACTTCTTTGACCTTCTAGGGGCTTCTAGATAACTCAAGAGGGTTCTCCAACTTCACAAGGCCATAATTCTCTAACCATAAGGAGTTATGTGACATTCCACATATCACCGGAAATGACATGACATGTATTATCCATATAAAATAGTATTATCTACAAATATACTAATCTTCTTACCATTATAAATCAAACAATATTAATTCCCTTAAACATACTATTGGAGATACCGAAATTTTCTACCGGACTGGCTTCAAGGGTTGACATCAATGAAAACCAACCCAATTAATCAACAATCTCCCCCTTTGGCATTGATGGAAACACTCTGATGCAATATTGAAGTCATATTGCTCATGATCCCCCTGGAAACATTCCTTTTTGCTCTCTCTCCAAGCATCTAACTCTCTATCCATGCATCTGATGAATCTCTCCCCCTTTGACATCAATGGAAAATGTAACTTTTCATTGGGGTTGCTCCCCCTAAATGAATTGTCCTTGGGGCTGCTCCCCCTAACTGAACTTTTCTTGAAGTTGCCCCCCCAAACAGAATTGTCCTATTTACGGTGCCTCCTCATGTCAATCTAAAACATATAATATAAGAATTCAAAAGCATTCATTTTGGAGTAGAAATTACTCTAATTCTCTGTTGAATATACTCAAAAGCTTCCCTTGGAAGAGGTTTTGTAAAGATATCAGAAACCTATTATTTTGTTCCCACATATTCAACTCTGATGTTCCTCTCTGCAACCTATTCCTGTAGAAAGTGATGCTTGATTGGAATGTGCTTCATCTTGGAGTGCATCATTGGATTCTTTGAGATACTGATGGTGCTTGTATTATCATGATATATTGAAATGGTCTCATCATACTCAACTTGTATATCTTTCATAGTTTGTTTCATCCATAGAACCTGTGTACAACATGTTGCTGCAATATACTGTTCTTTGGTTGTAGACAATGATATTGATGACTATTTATTGCTTAGCCAAGATAGCAAACACTCACCCAAGTAAAACGTTGCTCCACTTGTACTTCTCCGGTCATCGATGCAACCTTCCCAATCTGCATTTGTGTAGGCAATAAGTGATAGATCCTTTCCTTTTGGATACCATAATCCAAACTCTTTTGTACCCTTGATATATTTGAATATCCTCTTTACTGCTAGAACATGTGATTTCTTTGGTGTTGCTTGAAATCATGCCACCTATCCCACTACCTACATTACATATGGTCTAGATGTTTTCACATAAAGTAATCTTCCAATCATTGACCTGTACTGCCTTTGATCTATAGACTTTGAATCATCATCTTCTCTTAACTTGCAATTGGTTTGCATAGGAGTATTGACTGGTTTGCAATCTTCCATTCCAAACATCTTTAGAATTTCTCTGATATACTTTGTTTGAGAAATAAAAATGCCTTGGTTTCTTTGACATATATGAAGACCCAAAAAGAATGATAGTTCTCCAAGTAATGACATTTAAAATTCATTATGCATATCCTTTGCAAATTTTTGGCTCAACCTGTCATCATCACTTCCAAAAATAATATCATCAACATAAAATTCAATTAATAAAATACTATCTTGAGTTACCTTGATGTAGAGGTTGTTGTCTGCATTTCCTTTTCTGAACCCTTGTTGTTGTAGATATCTGTCGAGTCTAGAATACCATGCTCCGGGGGCTTGTTTTAGACTATACAAGGCCTTCTTCAACCTACAAACATAATCTTCATTCTCTGACAAATGAAATATTTCTAGTTGCTCAAAGTAGACTTCTTATTCTAGTTCCCCATTCAGAAAGGTTGATTTCAAGTCCATCTTGTACACTTTAATATTCTTGGAGTATGAATAAGCTAGGATCAATCTGATTGCCTCCATTATGGAAACTGGGGAAAAATTCTCTTCAAAGTCAATACCTTCAACCTGTGTGTATCCTTTACATACCAATCTAGCTTTGTTCCTGGTAACTTGTCCATCTTCATTCAATTTATTTATGAAGACCCACTTTGTGTCAATCACATTCTTGTACCTTGGTCTTGGAACCAATTCCCAAGTGTCATTCTTCTTTATCTGATCCAACTCTTCATCCATGGCCTTTATCTAGAATTCATCCTTTTTGGCTTCTACAAAACTGTTTGGTTCAATCAAAGATAAGAGTGCTAGGTGTAGTTGTTCTGGTGAATGGATTCTTCTTCTAGTCTCAACTCCTGCATCTCTGTTCCTGATAATATGATCTGGGGGATGATTCTTCTGTACCTGTTTTCTAGGTGTTTTTGGAGGTGCTTGTTATTCTTTCTCTTCTACTTCTATACTATCTTCTTCATATTCTCCTTCTGCTACTTCTTCATCATTTTCTTCTTCTTTGTAAACATGTTCCACTGACTCATTTTCTTCTTCATTTATTTTTCGTCCCCCTATGTCATCAACCATCGCATTGATGCTTTCCACAAATTTTTTGAGCCTTAGATTGAAACATTTGTATGCTTTCCTTGTACTCGAGTACCCAACATGTATGCCTTTATCCACACGAGAATCAAACTTTCACATTCTACCATCTTATCTTTTGATGTAGCATTTGCTTCCAAAAACTCTAAAGTGTTTCACATTCGTTGGTCTTCTTTACCATAGCTTGTAGGGAGTTTTATCCATGTTGTTTCTAAGCATTAATCTATTTTGAATGTGAATTGTTGTATGTGTTGCATGTTCCCAAAAGACATATGTCAACTTGGAATCCATTAACATTGTTCGATCCATTTCCTATACTATCATGTTCTTCCTTTCGACAACTCCATTCTATTGAGGTGTCCTAGAAACTAAAAATTGCCTTTTTATTCCAGTTTTTTTGCAGAAATCTATAAATTCCTTTGAAGTAAACTCTCCTCCATTATCATATCTCAAACATTTTTTTTTGAATCCATTTCATTTTCAACCATTTCCTTGTATACCTTGAAGTTCTTGAATGCTTCTGACTTCTTCCCGAGAAAACAAACACAGTCATCCTTGTATAATCATCAACCAATAACATAAAATATTCCTCACCTTTTAAACCCTTTGTTCTAGTTGGTCCAACTAGATCAGTATGCACAATTTCTAGCAGTCTTGTTGTGGAGTATTCCTTTGATTTGAATTTGGTCTTTGTTTGTTTTCCTTGTTGACAATTCTTGCATAAGGTGTTGGTTGGCTTTGTGATATGGGGAATTTCTCTGAATTATTCCCTTTTGTTGACTTTGACTAGGTTTTCAAAATTTATGTGACCCATCATTTTGTGCCATAGCCAAACTTCATCTTCCTTTCCTAGACAACACTTTTCCTTTCCAATTTCACTTTGTTAGCACTTGGTGATTTCTTTGGGTTGTATCAAAGAAACCCCAAGGTAAACTCAAACCAACTTTAAGTTGTATCTTGACCTATAGAACTAGAGAGGGCTCTCTCAAATATGTAAAAGACTAAAACATCTCACAAAGATTTAGCAATAGGCACACATAGGTCAGATTCTGCCATAGGACATGTTTTTCTTTTTGTTTAAAGGGTTGGTAGGACAAACGAGAGAATGGAACCATTGGGCAATGGGGTCAAAGTTTGAACTTAAAAATATTGAATCAATAGTTGGTGATGTACTCTTAGAAAACAAAGGCAAAGCAAGTATCTATTTTCAGCAAATTATCAATTTTGGGATGATAGCAGAAAAAGAAAGGGAAGCCCATTACACTAAGAGCACCTAACAAACGGTGAATTCTTAATATAAATTTAGAAGAAAAACAAAAAGGAGATAGATCGCCATAGACAGAGCACCGAATTTAGATGAATTATGAACATGAAATCCTTAACATTTGAAAAAGTATTTATTGTATGAATGGATCATCAAATGCAAATGAATTCCAAACATTTACTCTTAGCTAAATACTAGAAAGAAAAAACAATAATGGAGATAAGAATTAATAGGAAAAACATACTGAGGAAAACAATGTGATGAATCTTTGCCTCCAAAAGCACATTACTTCTATATTAATTCATAAATATGTTCTGAACTAATCTCTTATATATCCAAAATGTCTTACTAAATAGTTACAACAAATCTACACACATATAAATAAAATCCAAAATATCTGGGATCACCTCATCAAATGTTGCATGTCTGGAGCTCACAAGATATTCTTTCCATACAATCTTATTTGAGATTTTTAATATCCTCTTTTAACATATCAAGCCATCTAGGTTGATCTTCCTCGATGTCTTTGACTACTTCATCTTTAGCCACCTCTTTTGGTTGTTTTCTCTTTTTCTTCTACTAGCTTGTGTGTTGTCTTCATCCTCGTATTTATCTATATTAATGATCAAAAATTTTAGAACAGTGTTCAACCTGATCTTTGTGCTTAACCTTAGTTTATTAGTAGATTTTGTATGAGGTTTTTTCATTATGAATTGTGCAACATGCCTTTCTCCCTTTTTATCTAGCACTGTTGGAAATGATTTTGTCATATTCTTCGAACATTATAATTTTCTGAAAACAACTAAGTCTTTATCTTTCATCAAAATTTTCCCCTTAGCATCCTCTGGTTCATTAGGAAACATGGGCCTGTTTTCCCCCATAACCGCACACGAACTGAATAAAAATGAGTAGGATGAACTGGATGGGTGATTTAATTTGTAGATATTTCTCTCTAAAATAAACTGTTAACTTATCTTTATGATATCTCCCAAAACATAATGATACTACTTGTCTTTTAGCAAAATCCGCAATCAATCATAGTCATTGGTTACTAGCTAATGATCCTATGGGAATAATGACCTCCCATGTTGTCACGTTCTCCATGATTTTCGACTGTTTATACTCGATGATGGTTATTTTATTTTGACAGTGTCAAATCATTAAGATTTATTTGGTGGTGCTTATGTTTTCATTTGGAACTATGTGGACGAATGGTGTGCAAGCATGGTCCTCATGACTTTCCCCTTTGATGACTTTTCTTGATGTCAAGCTTTGTTTTCACCCATAGCTCTTAGAGTGGGCCTTTGATGTGATATTAGCATGTGATTTTGGAGGTTGTCGAGGGTGGTTTGGATCCACACCGCTCTAACTTCTACAATAAATCACAAAATTCCATGTACCCCACAATCTATACCACAGTTTGAATTGCAGAGACTGCTTTACACATTAAACTTCGATCATTTTGCAAATTTGCAATATACAGGAGTCGTTGATCTATTTGGTGATCTGCGGTCTGGATGACCTTGCTGCAATATGCTATTAGCCTGTTATTTTAGTGCCCCCTCTAAGGTTTCGCTGGTTTGTCAAATTAAGGCTTTGCTTAGCACACTTACAAATGGCATTATTGTTTCCTGTTTTTTGAAAGAAGATCAAAAATCAATACTAACACACTTAATACATATATGTTGCTTGAAGTTCTTACAACTGTTGCAACCAATCTGCCTAAACCTGCTTTTCTTATCTCGCACTTCTATGAATCAAACAAAAGTTTGTGACCTTGGTCACACATTTGACTTACACTTAGAAGATTATGTTTCATATCTTCCACTAGTAGAACATTTTCTTCCTTGGTATCCTTGTTTCCAATTCTGATTGTGCCTCTTCCAATGATTCTATTTGAGTCATCGTTTCCAAAAGAGACTAATCCATCTCTTTCCTTTCTCAAAATTAGAAACTTGTCCTCATCACATGTCATGTGCTTTGAGGAGCCACTGTCAACATACCAACCACATTTATTGTTCTTAGCTTGTAGATCAAGTGTGAATTCTTCATTGTTATATCGATTATGCTTCCTTATCCATATTCTCTGTTGAGGTTCATGTATGTGACTGTTGTTATTTTGTTTTGATTCTCTAGGAGGGACTTTCATTCTACAATGTTTGGCCATGTATCCAAATTTTTTGCACTTGTAGCATTCCACTTCAGTGCTCAAGGATTCAAGCATGTTGTACTTATTCTTTTTGTTTCACTAGGCCTTCTTGGATAACCAGTTTGTGCATGAATTTCAAAGTTGTTTATGTTTCTATTGTTTTCTCTGCAATTTACAACTTTATGTCCAAAATTATTACATGCATAACATAAACCCAAAAATATATTTTGATATCTAGGAGTTGAAGATATTCTAAAGGAAGTGACTCTTATGAATCCTTCTTCTTCTTCTTGAGGCTTTCTTGTTTCTTACTTTCGTCGATTCTGAAATATGAATCTTCTAGGTGGAGGAGTGTCCCTCTAATCTTCCTTGTAAAAAAATTTGTCTCCTCTTACTATCTTTGCATAAATTCTTGGACGTGGTTCTTGATCTGTTGTTTTGGGGCTTGATCCCTTTTCTGTATGATTGTATCCAATTCCAATTTTTTCATGATTTGGCCTTTGACTGTTGATAATATCGTCCAAAAATTTTGAGTTGTTCTGCACGTTTTTCTTCTAAAGATCTTTTCTCAATGTGACAATCCATGCTTCCAAATTTCCAATGATCATGTGTCTTTCTTCTAACCATTCTTTGAGTGCTTCTTCAATTATTTTGTCTTCTTCAACTTGAATTTTTAATTTTGTGATCATCTCTTCTAGTTCTTCAGAGTTGGAACTTTGAGATTCCTCTTTTCCTTTTAGTTCTTCCTGTAGTGACTTGTTTTTCTTATTTTCCCTTTTTATAACTTCTATGGCACTCATCAATTCTTCTATGTAGTCAAATTTTTCCTCTTCATATTCTTCTTCGGTGCCTTATTCATCGGAGTCTTCTACTGCCATGAATAGAACCCTTTATGTCTCACTTCCACTGTCTTAATCTTCGTCTGATGAGGTGTTATCTTCTTTTGTGAAAAATATTTTCTTGAAGAATTTCTTTTTTATTTTCTTGCCTTTGTACATGTGTTTTCTATTTGAATCATCTTCTTCATTTCTTTTATTTTTCTTATGGGGACATTTGTTATCAAACTAACCAATACCATCACAATTAAAACAAATCAATGGAATCTTACCTCTATATTTGTCGTTGGTTCCCTTTTTCAATCTTATTACAAAGTTGGTTACTTATTCATCGTCTTCTGATATTTCATTGTTGTTGCTATCTTATTTTTCCCATTTTCTTTGACTTCTTGGATGCTTTGAATGTTGCTTCTTTTTTAATTGGATTCTCTTGTTCGGTTCTCATTTCATAGGCTATGAAAATTCCATGTAGTTCATCCATGATTATTGAACCCAGATTTGTTCTTTCTTGTAGTGTTCAGATCTTAGGATAAAATATCATTAGAAGAGATCTTAGTACCTTTTGAAAAATTATAGATTCATCCACTTCTTCTCCCAATCCTCTGATTGCATTCATTATTTCATCAAATCGGAAGAAGTAAGTTGCAATATTCAAATCTTTTTCCATCTTCAACTGTTCAAATTGACCTCTGTAAGTTTGAAGATTTGTTTCCTTGAATTTTTCATCTCCTTCATAAACATTATGAAGTTTGTCCCAAATATCCTTTACGGAGTTGCAATGCATAAATTTTCCATATACCAAATCACCAAGACCATTCAGAAGTGCAATTTTGTCTTTTGAGTTATTTAGACTGAGTTTCCTTCCATTGTCATTTTTTGGGGGAACTGTTGGTTCTTTATATCCATCTACAATTGATTTCCAAACCTCAAATCCCTGTGCTTGTACATATGTTTTCATCACTCTGCTCCATAATGCATAGTTATGTCCATCAAAATGTGGTATTCCATTTTTATACATATTGTGATGTAGGAGCATCACCAGCAAGCACACGTGGAGGGACAACTTAGTGCCATAACGTGCCTTTTGAATTATTTTGGAATCTTAAATGCTGTCGCTTCTTGTCAATCTCTTTTTGAACTGATTGAAACTGAAGAAGATCAAACACTTGGGAGAAAAATGATCACAAGTAATCTAGGAGTTTCACTCCTAGACTTTAATGTAACAAAAATTAAGTAGTAGTTAGTTTTTTTTTCGAGAAGACGAGTAGTCGAAGGGAACCCTAAGAACCCTCTAGGATAAATAGAGGTGTTGTATGCCCAAATGAGGCTGCTACAAATTAGTAAGAGATTGTTGTGATTTAGTTGTTACTAAATTTTTAGTTCTTGTTTTATCATAGTTGTAGCCATTTACATTTGAATTAATATAACAGAGGAAAATTGATCCAAATGCATGGTGTTTCTATTGTTTACAATTCCCTGTTATTTTGTTTCATGAATGAATGAGTTATGTTGTTGAGTATATGAAACTGTGAAGTGTTTGGATACATTTCAATTGTTTCTCTTCATTGAGTTCATGTAAGGTGTGCATACAGTCCACAAGGAGTGCATTGAAAGAGTCTGTTTTGACTCAGAAGCTCATAAGAGATATCGTGAAACTTCTATTTGCAAGGAGCACAAAGGGACTGATGCAAGGTGTGCACAGTCACCCATAAGAACTTAAGTCTCATGTGAGAACCTGCTGCAAGGAGTGACAGAGTCTACTTAGACTCATAAGCCTAGAAGAGATAGCAAAACTTTCCTTTGCAAGGAGTGCAAAGGGGCTATTGCAAGGCGTGTAGAGTCACCCGCAAGAAGCTAAGTCTTGCGTAAGATTCTGTTGCAAGGAGTGCACAGATCTGAAGTCCGACTAAGTGTCGAAGTAACCCTCTAAGGAGTCAAAGGGCCCGAGAGATAAAGATCAGGAGAGATAGTGGGGAGAAATATTCAAAGGGAGTGAATCTATGAAGGTTTCACAAACTATCGACTAAGATCCATACAGGAGGGAGTGGGATCATTCCAAATCATTGGATCTATGAAAGGCGCACAAGTTTTAAGTCTTTGTGTGCACATAGGAGCGAGTATTCACCGAAGTCCCGAAGAGGCCAGGGACCATCCATAATCCATAGGGATAGGTGGCGGAAGATCCCTAACTCTAGAGAGAAATCACTTCAAAAGTTTTGTGGATAAGGAGAAAGCGAAATCACCGAAGAGCCGAAGGCCGAAGTAGATCCAGGTTGTTGGTTGCCAGGAAGTACGTGTCGATGAATCTGAGATTTTGGGAAATTTCACTTCGTTGGTTGATAGAGTCTACTTCATCTTCCCTGTAAGGACTAGACTAGACAAGGACTGGACTGGACGAGTAGTCGAAGGGAACCCTAAGAATTTATCCTTCCTTGCATTTCAACCTTATTTTCTTCACCTTCACTCATAATTCTAGTTTAGATATCCTTGGTTACCTGAGACACATATATATATTTAATATGCTCAAGTGTGTTTCAAATGAGAGAGCCTTGCCTCTTATTTATACTCTCCAAGTAGCTTCCTTAAAAACATCTTCTAGGTCACTTGGCCCACTTTCCTTATTTTAGGGTTGGGTCCACTTCTAATTTCTCCATTAAATTTATTATTGAAATAATTTATTTTGTATTCACT
>JASDQU010290010.1:3698-14456 GCA_032191745.1 Picea mariana | reverse complement strand
GTGGATCTCAATCTAATCTAATCTCAGAAGAATTGGTTAAGAAAATGGGATTAAAAACACAAACTCATCATAAGCCTTACACACTTAAATGGATAAGCAATCATCATCAGATGCACATAACAAAGCAGTGCACAATCAAATTTGCAATTTCATCTAAGTATGTGGATGAAGTAACCTGTGATGTTGTGTCGTTAAAAGAATGTGGAATGGTCTTAGTTAGCCCATATTTATATGATCGTAAGGCAATCTTCTACAGAACAAAGAATCAATATCAATTCACTAAAGAAGGTCATGATTTTGTGGTTCATGCTAATCGTGTTAAAGCAAGTAAAACAAGGGAACAATTAACGAAGGCAGTGCAAGTATGCAACAAACCACTAATTGTTTCAAATGAAGTAATAGATCTTAAGCAAGAACAATATATGGTTGTTGAATGGAAAATCAATCATAAGTTGCTTCAAGATAAGATCATGTCGTGCAAGTATCTAAAGTATATCAGTTCATTTGCAGTCGTCTTTTTGATGCTTTCATTAGCAATGTTTTCTATATGGATGATAGTGGCTTCAGTAAGATGTAACAGGGTTACAATGGCTAATAATATACTGTCAGTTGTCATTATTGTGTTACAGTTGATATTGATGAGACAGGTGCACAGGACAGAGTTCAGAGACAGAGAGCAATCCAGGTGGCCTATCCCAAGATTGTTGACTGGTCAGTAACCTTTTGGGGGACCAAAAGGTCTTTTTGTGGAGAGGTGTGATCTGAAATCGGATCCAGAAGCCTGATAGGGCTTGAAAAATGCTCAAAAATGAAAGTGCTCGGAATGTGATGAAACATATTCCATTGCGTCTGTCCCGTCTTCTTGATTCCGGTGGTATATTTACTTTGTCAAATGGGCTCCATATGGAGAAGATATCACATTCTGTCCGAAAGGTCAAACAGGTAAAAAAAAATTTGATGACTGTGTAGTCCGTACAGTCTGTACGGACGATGACGTGGCAGGTCCGTACAACGAAACGTGGCAGGTCCGTACATCGACATGTGGAAGGTCCGTACATCGACACGTGGCAGGTCTGTATAGTGACACATGGAGGCTCCAGGGAGTGACATGTGGCATGCAGATTTGGTCGATTTGGCATACGGTTGGACGTATCCGAAGGTGAAACGTGTCACCACTGAAAGGGTGACACGTGGCATGGGTGACATCATCAAGTAACGTGGCAGGCTGACAGAGCAGGTTGAGGTGGCAATACGACAGATGATGTGGCATACATGTGGTCGAATCATCAGTTGATGCGTGGCATTCACCAGTTGGTTGGAAAGGTGCCACGTGGCCCAGTCACGGGCTGCCACGTGGCACCATATGATTGGTTGTTGGTTTATTGTAAAATTTGGCATGGTCGGTGGTTGAACCCGCGACCTCCGGTGGGCGAATGGACTGACAGAACGGGCTAGCCACCCGGGTGGCTAGTAGTGCTTGTAAACTATACGACACATATTTTATTTATTTTGGATAAATGTATCGGTTGGAGGCGGGAAGGGCTGGGGCCTATCCCCAGCCCTTGGTTATGTTATTGTCATATGTGTCCACGGGTGCGGATGGTATAATTCACTAGAGGTTATAATAGACGGACCCTTGGTCCTATATACCTGTCATACGACCCGGGCCCATTACCAAGAATATAGCGTGTGGTTCCAACTGTAGCCACGGTTCTAATTATATGCCATATGACCGGGAATCAGGGAGCTAGCGCGAGACAGGGGGCTAGCACGTAGCTTATGGGCTAGCGCTTTGACCAAAATAGTCCCATATGACCGAGTTAAGGGCGCACGTGCATGGAATAAAGGGATAGTGCCCAATTTTTATTATGAAGTGGGTTTTGTTATAAAGTATTTGATTTTTATTGTTATTTGTGCCTATTATTAGCTGATTTCTTCCATTTTTGGGGGATATTGGGCATTTTTAGAGGCCAAATTCTTGGAGGAAGTTGGAGCTGAGAAACCAACTTCAAAGCTATATAAACCAGGCCTGTTTGAGGCCATGAGCATTGAGTCAGAGAAAAGTTATGCTGGATAAAAGCCAAGCCAAATTAAGTTTGATGCAGAGAATCTTTTGAGGAGGAGACGCTGTCGGATCATTTCTGGGAGCTCCGGATGTCCGTTTTGCATGTCGTTTTCTTTGCAGGGTTCTAGAGATCTGGAAAAACAAGAACAGATCAGTCTTGTAGCCATTTGGCATTGCAGCTATGTAATTTTGAGAATTTGAATAGAAATAAAGAAGCCTCGCCCACAGAGAAAAGGCCCGGAGACGTAGGCAAAAGTTGTGCCGAACTCCGTTATCAATCTGCGTGTTATGGTTTGCTGTTTATATTTTCATTTCAGATCTGCATATGTGTATATGGCTGTTATAATTCTTCTTATTTCATCATTCTTTCACTAAGTTTCTCAAATGGTTAATTAACGCATGCAAAATTAAAACTCAACCATAGTCATTTAAAAGATCCTACGGATCACCCCATCACTTCATTGCAAAGGAAGGGGAAGAAATTTCAATGGACTAAAGAATGTGAAAGAAGCTTCCAGCAATTGATGCAGTTGTTAACCAGTGCTCCAATTCTGAAGATTCGATATCCGAATGAAAATTTCATGGTTTTCACAAACACATGTAAAGAAGGACTAGGAGGATTCCTCAGCCAGAATGGGTTTGTGATATGTTTTGAGTCCATAAAATTGAAAGAGCATGAAAGGCTCTATGCCACTCATGACTTGGAGTTGGTAGCCATAATGTACACCTTGAAAAAGTGGAGGCATTATGTAATGGGAAGTAAGTTTGAGCTTAGGATAGACCATAATGGTCTTAATTATTTGTTTGATCAGCCTACATTGAATACCAGGTTGAGCAGATGGTTGGAATTCCTTTGTGAATATGACTTTGATATGAAGCACATCAAAGGAAAGTAGAACAAAGTGGCTGATGCACTCAGTAGGAGAGTGCATGAACTATATGTTACAGGCATCAACATGTATCGGGAGGATCTTCAAGGCAGAATCTCTGAGGCTGCAAAAGTCGATTCATAGTACATAGATTTGGTAACAAAATTGCAGCAAGGTAAAATGCAACAGAAGGATGAAGATTTCAAATTGGGAATTGATGGAATTCTCTTGTTCAGAAACAGAGTTTATGTACCTAACTCTTCTAAATTGAAGAGTGTGACTTTAAAATAGATGCACAATGTACCTTATGCAGGACACCTAGGATATCAAAAAACAATTTCAGCAATCAAAAGGCAATATTATTGGCCAAGCATTAAGAAGGAAGTTGTTGAATTTATTGCCAAATGCTTGGAATATCAAAAGGTAAAGGTTGAGCATAAACACCCAACTGGTTATCTACAACCATTAACAATACCTGAGTGGAAGTGGGAAGTGGTGACAATGGATTTCATCACAAGATTTCCCAGAACAAGCAAGCATCATGATGCAATCATGGTAGTAGTGCACAAGCTTACTAAAGATGCCCATTTTATTCCATTGAAGACTACTCATAAGGCAAGTAATGTTGCTAATATTTTTATGAGGGAAGTAACACACTTGCATGGAATACACATGACAATTGTGTTTGAAAGAGACCCAAATTTTACCTCAAAGTTCTAGAGAGGACTATTCGAGGGGTTTGGAGCGAACCTAAACTTCAGCACAACCTATCACCCTGAGTCAGATGGACAAACATAAAGAGTAAACCAAGTGATAGAAGACATGATAAGGATGTATGTGATGCAAAAACCATCTAAATGGGAAGATTATATACACTTGGTATAATATTCCTATAACAATGGGTATCAAGCATCACTGAAGATGAACTTGTTTGAAGAACTTTATGGAAGAAAGTGAAACACCCCAATAAGATGGGACAATCCAGCTGATAGGGCAGTGGTTGGGTCAGAGTTTCTTAAGGAAATGGAAGAGAAAATGATGAATATTAAACATAATTGGAAGGCTTCCCAAGACAGAAAAAAAAGTTATACAGACAAAGGAAGAAACCACATAGAGTTTAAAATGGGTGAACATGTTTTCCTAAAGGTGAAATCCAATAGAAGTTCCCTGAAGTTGGGAAGTTGTTCCAAGTTGGCAGCTAGATTTTGTAGACCATTTGACATCCTAGAAAGAATTGGATCAGTAGCTTATCTTCTTGCATTACCTACATCCATGACTGTTCATAATGCATTTCATGTATCATTGCTCAAGAAGTATATACCTGATGCTAATCATGTGATTGATTGGAATGTGATCCAGGTGGAACAAGAAGTCACTTTACAAGGGCAGCCTATGTGCATACTGGACTGGAAGAGAAAGCAACTCTGGAATCAAGTCTTTAGGCTTGTAAAGGTTCAGTGGAACTGGTATGGTCCCAAGGACGCAACATGGGAGCATGGAGATGCTATGCGGGTAGAGTACCCACATGTTTTTGAAATTTTTGGAAATCATGTTGTTGTTGTGTAAAGAGTTGCACTGGGCACAATGCAAAAATAAGGGGAGGGAATTGTAACACCCCAAGGTCGAGCCCTTGCTGAATTGTAATTATGCTTATAGGTTGGTGAGCCGAGTGGTTATAAGCTGAGAGACTTATGTGTTTATTAGGATGTTGATCCCGATGCTAAGGCCAATGAGCCTGATTTTGTATATGTAAATACACACATATCATTAATAAAATTACATTGTTGCATGTAGACCCTCCATGAAGAAAGCGTTATGGGGTACTAAACTCGACTAGGTGGGAAGGGATAAGTGTCTGGGAATAGGGGCTAAGCTAGAGGGCTTACCTCTAAAGGAATAATATGATATTATTATTTCCTAGAAGATAAGGTTAGATATAACCATGTTGTCCTAAGTTCTTGGGGGAAAGGGGGGATGAGTGTTAAGTGGAACTCATGTAGCTTTAGGGAGACATGTGTGAATCTGAGTGCATGTAGTTTTAGGTTGGAAAGTCAACTCATTTAGGGGTTTGCTCACAATTCTCATGAGTATCACAATTCTCACGACTGTCATAGATCCTTCACCATTGCATCTGTACTCTAACGAGGTTAGACACCCTGGAAGAGAGCCACAGTCCCCAATGATGCATGCATGATTGTAACCTGTAGTTACTGGACATCGTTCTATGTGTTTTTCCTGTGAATCTCGATGCATTTGTATTCACTTGAGCCATGTTGTGTCTTAGCGTTTGGATTTGGCCAAATTCGATATCCATTTTTGTTTTTTGTTGTTGTCATCACCCGTGTGTTAGTTGAATGATGTTGTTATATTGCTTAGGAGTTGAATTGAAGAAGCAGGTTGTGAGGCCTGTGAGCAAATCTCCCAGGTGAGAGCATTTGTTGGGAACTGAGTTCTCCTAGAGGGAGTCCGATAGCAGCTATAGTACTCTGAGACTTTCGGTCCAGCCTGTTGTTGAAGCCCAAGGAAAGGGAGGTGAAGTAGTCAATGGACTTCTATTAGTGAAGGTGTACCCTCTTGGGGTGGAGAAAGCATGTGGGGAATGAGGGTCTATGGGTTGTGGGCATAAGTGGCTCCTGGGATAAAAGATCCTTCCTATTTTTCTTTGCAACTTCCTTATTTTCCTTGTCAAGCCTAGAATTCCCTTTCCCGGTGGAGTTTAGTCCCAGCTCGAGGGTGACCCACTGTTGAGCATGATGAGCAACATGGTCTAATGCTAGGAGATTCGTGGAAGGTCTGGACGCAATTGGTGGTCACCTATTAAAAGATAAGTACCAATTCTCTGTTCATTGTATGCTATGAAATTGTATTTTCATTATAATTAATGAGTAATGCCTGTATATATATGTAGCATGTAGATGTTATTGTTGCTTCAACATGAACATGTGTATGAGTAGAGTATTGACGTCCTTTTAGTTGCATTAGATAGATATATATATTTAAATGTGTGAATACCAGATGTTATCTCTATCTTCCATTTAAGTTTTATACGTGATTATTTCCACAAAGTTACTCGGTGGCATGGTCTGGCCTATTGTTTAAAGCTGAGAATGTCACAGAAATGGTATCAAAGCAGTAAAGGAAAAGAAAAGGTTTCTTCAGTGGGTTGGGAAACATTACAAATTATATTATTATTTCCAAAAAGCTAAGGTTTTATATAACCATGTTGTCGTAAGTTCTTGGGGGGAAAGGGGGGACGAGTGTTAAGTGGAACTCATGCGGCTTCAGGGAGACATGCGTCAACTTAAGCGCAAGCAGTTTTAGGTGGGCAAGTCAGCTCGTTCTGGGGTTCACTCACCATGCTCACAAGTCTCACAATTCTCATGAATTTCACGGATCCTTCACGATTGCGTTTGTACTCTCGCGAGTTTAGACACCCTGGAAGAGAGCCACACTCCCCATGAATTAACACGTGATTGTAACTTGTAGTTACTGGACGTCGTCCTGTATGTTTTTCTTGTGAAGCCTGATGCATTTGTATTCTCTTGATCTGTACTATGTCTTAGCGTTTGGCTATTGCCACTTTCGGTGTCCATACGCGTTTTCTGTTGCTTTCGTAACTTGTTTGTCAGTTGAATGTTGTTGTTGTATTTCTTAGGAGATGAAATGAAGAATTAGGTTGTCAAGCTTGTGAGCAACTCTCCCAGGTGAGAGAGTTTGTTGGGAAGTGATTTCTCCTGGAGGGAGTGTCGTAGCAGTTACAATACTCTAAGACTTCTGGTCCAACCTATTATTGAAGCCCAAGGTAAAAGAGGTGTAGTAGTCGATGGACTTGTATTAGTGAAGGTGTACCCTCTTGGGTTGGAGAAAGCGTGTGGGGAATGAGGGTCTATGGGTTGTGGGCGTAAGTGGCTCCTAGGATAAAAGATCCTTCATGTTGTTTTGTGCAACTTCCGTGTTGTCCTTGCAAATCATAAAATTCCCTTTCCCAATGGAGTTTAGTCCCAACTCGAGGGTGACCCAGTGTTGAGCGTGATGATCAATGTGGTCTAAGGCTGTGTTGTGGAATCGCTTGAACCTCGGTCTGAGATCTGCAACAAAGTGGTATCATAGCCTGATTGTGTCTGTATATTTTAGGCAGAAGAAGCTAAGGGAAAAGGAGTAGTCTGATATGCACCAATTGTGGTATCAGAGCCACTTTCTGTTTGTATACTGCAGACATAAGGAGGTAGAGGAAGATAATACTCTGATGCAAGTCAAAGTGGTATTAGAGGCAGCTTGCAGAGAAAGGCAGGATAAGACAGAGTATTGGAACTCTGTGGTGATTGTTTGCAGGTAGGAAGTAGTCAAGGAGATAGTTGGGAGGACTGTAGGGGAAGGCTAAAATCTCTCAGTTGTAGAGAGACAAAAAGTTTTCCAGAAGGGAATACAGACTGTGGGAACAATAGGGAGATGGTTACTGAGGGCCATAAGCACAGTGGAAAGAAGATCCATCAGCAGCAGGAAAACGCAAGTGATGGGAAGAAAAACTATCAGCATCCGAGCAAAGCTAAGGTGGATAAAGAGCTCGCTGAGATTTGGGTTAGGATGGAAATTATGGCATTGCAGATGCAACAGGATGCAAGACCACATTCGGTGTATGAATGGCCCATGAAGACAAAAGTAAAATAGCCAGTCATGGTACTGGTGGCCAAAAGATGACAAAGGTTGTTAAGGAGATGGCTGAGGCATGCTGAACGCCTCGGGAATGAACAGAAGGAGATGGTTCAGGTATGTGAACTAGAGGCTGGGAGAAATCTCAGTGATGAGGATGAGCTGAGATCACTAGAAGATCTCAGAGACTGCCAATAGGGCAGAACAAAAATTTCCAATTTCCAGGTGGGCAATGAGATGATATCGCTGCAGGATCTCATAGACTGTCAAGAGGATAGTAGGGAAATTTTATGTTGTCAAGAGGGAAATGAGGTGAGATCACTGCGGGGTCTCATAGACTACCAAGAGGATAGGACTAGAAATTCAAATTGCCAGGTGGGAAATAAGATGAGATCTGAGGATCTCATAGACTGCCAAGGGGGAAGCAGAGGAATCACATATTGCTAGGAGGTCAAGGGAGAAAAGATGAGCTCGGATATGAGTTCATATCAACAAGGAAAGTTGACAAAGGAAAACGATCAGGAGGACATTCTGATCATTGGGGGAATTTAGATATTCCTGCCATTGAGCTCAGTTGAGGCAAGAGTTTATGTTGCCGATGTAGCAGCAATAGAAAGACAACTAGCAAAGACTGTTAAAGAAGAGGAAGAGTTGGAGAAAATATCAAAAGCTTCCCAAGTAGAAGAAGGAAATGAGCATTCCGAGGAATGGCTCAACATTTTCAGCTAGGAAGCTGAAAAGGAAACAGCTGCAGCACTGAAGCTAACAACGGGAGAAGAGAATGGAGATAAGTTGATCACTCCATGGGAGATGGAGTTGGAGATGTTGGAGGATTGGTTGAACAATCAAGAGCTAGCAGATGACTGCCATGAAAAAACGGTCAAGCCGATGATAGCAGAAGATGAGAATTTTGAGGAATTGCTCAGAAATTTCAGCCAAGGAACTGAACAGGTGATGAAGACTGCAATGTTGAGGCATGCAGCAACAGATCAAGAAGAATACCAGCCCAAGGAGCAGCTGGGAGAGGTTGGACTTGAGCCAACACAAAGAGATATGGCAGCAGCAGAGCTGTCACAGGGAGAAGCTGAGAAGCAACTTAGTAATGAGATTGCAGAATTGGAATCTACCATAGAGTGGAAAGTTAAGGCCACGAGGGATAGAGAATATGGCATGGGAGATAATGATGATCTACCCATTTGCAGAGAAGAAATGAAGTCAAGCAGACTACAAAGACAGAGCCAGCCAGGACAGTAGTTGGACGAGGTGATTGAGCAGATCAGACAGCTGATGATCAGATCAGCAGAGACAGCCAGTGATGGGAATTTGATCAGAAGGGAGACAACAGCAGTAGCAGAGAGGCAGAAGCAGCAACAACAACAGAGAAGTGGAGAAAATGAACAACTCCAGAGGACTGTTTGGGATCCAGGTGGATTTTGACAGCCATGCTGGGAAGCTCATGAGCACGAGCTCATGAATTTTTTCGCAGCAGAGGAGTATGATGCAGGAGCATCGCTCCCAAGCCAGCCATGCACTAGCCATCCAACTCAGCAATGCACACATTCAATGGGATAAAGAGAGGCGCAAACCTCTCATTTCAAATTTTGAATTTGGAATTTGTATTAAATGTTTGTAAGGCTGGTAGAGCCAAAGTCGTGCCTTTGAGAAGGCTATATTTAAAGAAAGCCTTAATGGTTGTAAGGCTGGATCTAGATCTGATTCAAACTAGACAATTCATTCAATGTAATTCAATGTAATTGAATAGAGTTGGTGAGATGGAGGGAAGAGCTCGAAGAGCCCTCTCATGTAAAATATCGTTTGTATGTAGGATGAGTGAGAAGTAGTGGGATAAGTCAAGTAGAGAACCCTGCTCACATATATGTGAGCCTCACATATAGAGAAGAGAAGGAGATGAGACTCTATCAAAGTCTGAGCTCAAGAACACCTTGTAAAGGAGGCATTTCATATTAATATAAAGAGCAGATTTCCTGCATATTATTCTGTGGTTGCATGAATGTCTTTGTGTGTTCATTATATGCTATGAATGTGTGTTAGTAGGCATTTATAGGAATAGATAGGTTTTTCTATCTATGGGTTCTTTGATTTTAGGTTTGGGGTTCTTGAGGCTTCATACTAAGAAGGTGTGACATAACGCTACGGGTTCTGAAAGCCAATGCATAGTGGCACTCCTGAATTCTGTGGAGTTTGGGCAAGGACATACCAGGAGGGAGCACCAGCTGAAGTCATTGGCTGAAGGAGAAACCTCAAGGTTGTTGAATACCTTGGAGGTGAGGCTGTGCAGAAGAGGACATAGTAGGAGACATAATCACTGCCAGATTCTGTGAGAGCTCTTCTAGGAAGGCATCGAGCAGGTGCAGATAGGGAACAAGAGAACTCTATTCGAGTTCAGAAAAGAGGACAAAATCACTATGGGATTCTGTGAGAGCTCTGCCAAGAGGGCATTGAGTTGGTGTGCAGATAGTGCACAGGAAGAACTCTTAGAGTTTTGAGGAAGAAGAAGAAGTGTTAGGGAGACCTTCTTAGGGTTACTGAACACCCTGTAGGCTCAGGAAGGAGTGCTTGAGTAGGAAGTTTCCAGAGGGCATTTCCATCCTATCAAGGAGAGCAAGGGGCAGAGATATTAGAGGTCTGAGAAGTTGATGCTCAAGGAGTGAGTGTGGGAAGACTTTGTTTCAAGTCTAAGCTCAAAAGAGATAGCACCTTTGTATGCAGAGACCCTACAAGGAGTGTAGAAGTCTAGAGAAACCTTTTGAGGTTCAGCGTAGACCAAGCTCAGGAGGAAAAGTGCCTTGCACACAGAGTGATAGTTGCAGAAGTCGGGGAATCCCTTTGAGGTTTCACAGTCCCGAAGCTCAGGAGGAGGAGCATCCCAAGAACGTAGATGAGACCAAGGTTGAAAAATCGCAAAAGGAAGCAAAGTCTGAGACCTTTGATACTTTGAAAATATCCCAAGGAGAGGGAAGAAGAAGTGCAGGCTCGAGGGAGAGCACAGCTGCCATTGGATCAAGTAGAGGAAAAGATCTGGACCGTTGAAGTTTTATGTCTAGGTATCACAGGAGAGAGCAACGAAAGAGAGCAGATATGGGCCATCATAACTAGCTCAGACAATCGATATCCCTCGGATCTGTTGAAAGGAGCATGAGGTTTAACCCTCAT